>OY728136.1:1904709199-1904938504 GCA_963277665.1 Viscum album
ACGTGACTCACTTCCACATTACCAATGATATTATTTTAATATATTTGGTTCTTGTCCAAATAAAATATTTCAAACCAATATTATTTGGAAGAAACCATGGGAAGGATTTCAGTTTTGAGAATTTTATTATATAGATTCAAAAACATATGTTTAGAAATTAATAAAGGATTCCCCTCTATTTTGTTATAAATACTCACCCAACCTCCCAATCCAATTCACTAAAAACACATTGAGAATTAATTTACTCTCACTATCCCTATATAAATCCCTCATAATTTTTTACCATGTGCTTATGAAGATCCACCCAATCTCTTAGAAGCACCCTCTCAAGGTAAGGGGACACACTCCTCCACTTTAATCATGAACTTTCTTTGTATTATACCTTTAACTTCCAATTTTTCATGTTTTAATGTGTTTTTAAACAAAAATTTTACTATATTTACAACTTCAAAGTAATTTTATACCACCTTTAAATTTCATTAATCCCTTTTCTGAATCATTATATACACCTGTTATGTTACAAAAATTGTCCTGTAATTTTTTATGGTAAATATTTGTGTAGTGAGTACCCATACCTATTTCCACTCATGACTATTCACCTAGATGTACCTATCCTTCATTTATCTAGGACTTATATTTATTTTATACATACTCATTAATCATGGGATCAAAATTGAGGAAATTAATTCTTATGTTGTATGATTTTTGGGGCTCACTAATGCATGTACATGATATGAATGTGACCAGTGGGACCATAATTATATAGACATTAAATACATTGGGTATTATTTTTATCTCATTATATACCATTTATGGATCATTAGATGTTATTCTAATAACATTATGTTATGATTCCCTATCATTTATCCTTTAATTATTCTTATGATGTCATGATTTATATTGTTTCCACATTCCTATGTTGCCTTAATGTTATCATCTTATATCATGCATCAATATTCAAGTTTATTATTATAATACCCTCTATGTCACCTTGATATACCTCTTGAATCACATGTAATACATTAATCATGTTATGATTTTATTATTCCCTTACTGATATTTATATCTCACCCCTTTCTTAGGTATGTCCCTTGGTTATATCATATAGTATTAGAATATCGATGGAATATAAGGTCATGTTTTTGAGTTTTTAAATAATGTTATTATACCCATGTTTCATGTTATTATGATATATATCTAATTACCCAAATTCACTAGGCCTCTCAATGTTTTGGGATTCCAATAAGTGAATCATTATATAATAAATCAAGAATTAAGGCATATTAAAGATATGGGTTGTCATAGTTGGAATAAGAGCATGGTTTAGTTAATTCTAGGGATTAGGATTAGAAAAATTTAGTGAAAGCCTTAGGTATAAGAATAAACATAGGAAAAATACCTAAATTATGGTAATGTATTGAGTAAGTAGTTTCCAAGAAACAAAATCTTTGTCTTGATGTTACAAGTAGATGTGGCTCTGCCACAGTTGTACATAGGGGTAATAACCTTGAAAAGGTGCAATAGTTATTAACTTGATTATTAGAAGGTGCATGAAAAAGAGGCCTTTTTATACTTGATTTGACAATCCTGATGGATATTATTTAGTAAATTCACATTCTCCTTACAAAATATCATGAAGGGAAAAAAATTGACTATAAAATTTTCTGTTAGTAAATAGGCCATGGACAAATTATATTGAAACCTAGAAATTTATAGGTTAAGTAATGTATGTTATTTATGATTCATTCATTTAATGTTCATAGTTATTATTTTATTTGTTTAATAGTTAAAATATTATCACCCCTATGTCAATTTTTGATTAAGTAAATGACTATAACCAAAATAAAATAATGAATGGTTGGATTATCATCCATTAATTCAAATATGCTATTTGGAAATAGTTATAAAAATTCTTTGATATCACATATACTTAGTATAACTGTTCAAATACCACCTCAAAACATGGAAGTGTAGTTATTTGTGAAAATGGAAAATAAAGAAATTATTGCATCCCAGGTATATAATTCATCCCCTAACTATATTTGTGGGATGAACTTCCTGGTGAACATTTTGATACTACATTAGTGGAATTAAATTTATTTCTAGGAATTTATTATATTTAATTACATAGAGATAATATAAATTACTAAGAGAAGAAAATCTACCTCCATATCACGAATCACCATCCAATTATACAAAAATGAAGGGAGGATGACGAATATAATGTTAAATCATCATCTCAAACATGGATATTATTTCCATATGAGAAATAATATCTAGCTAAAGTGATTGAGACTAAGGAAAAGATCATCCTTGATGACATTCTCATCATAAGGAAATATAATGATGTGTTTTCTAAATAATTTTATGTCCTTCCTCCATGTCACAAGTTTGAGTTCTCAGTCTATATTATACCTAGAACTTTTACCAATATCCAAGATTACATATAGAATGTATATCATTGAACTTGAAGTTATGAAGAAGAAATTACAAGAGAATATGGATAAAGGGTATATACGCCCAAGTACTTCACTATGGGGTTCACCAGTCCTTTTCATAAAAAAATAAGTATGGGTCAATGTTCTTATTCATTTATTATCAGGGGGCCAAAAAGATCACAATAAAGAATATGTATCCTATACTATGTATTGTTGAATTTATTGATCAACTATGTGGATCCCAGTACTAATCTATGGTGGATCTTTGGTCAGGACATTATCAAGTAAAATAGAAGAATAAGAAAATCCCCAATACTAATTTTCATACAAGGTAAGGTCACTATGATTTAATAGTGATTCTATTTGGACTCACTAATTATCCATCTATATTCATGGACTTAATGAATATAAAGTTTTCAGGGGATACCTTGAAAAAAATTTGGTAGTATTTATAGATGTATTATTATCTGATCCAAAATAAAGATGGAACACGTGGAGATTTTTAATAATGTATTTAAGACCTTTCCAAATGAAAATTTATATGATAAGTATAGTAAATGTGAGTTTTTTGTGGATCAAGTAACAATATTGTTTCATGTTATCACCATCAAATGAATAAATGTGGATCCTTCACAGATGGATGCAATTGAAAGATGGACCATACCAACATCTATGATGGGGATCTATAGCTTCCTTTTATTATCTAGATATTATCATAAATTTTTGAGAAAATTTTCATGATTATGAATCCCACTAACCAAGATAATTCTAATGGGAGTGAAGTTTTTATAGACTAATGAATGTAAATCGAGTATTAAATATTTAAAGAAGAGGAAAATCACTTCACATTTTCTCACATTACCCACCGATGGGGAAATATTTTTGATCTGCATTAATTCATCCAAAAAGGGATTGGGTTTTATGCTCATAAAACATGATAAATATATAGACTATGATTCCTTCTAATTAAGGATCCATGAGTAGAACTTTCCAACACATGAACTATATTTAAATGAAGTGATATTTACATTGAATATTTTTGAGACATTATCTTTATGGGGATAAGTATGACATATATATGGATCATAAAATCCTCAAGTATATATTCACAAAAAAGGAGCTCAATATTCACCAATAAAGGTAGTTATATATGATCAAGTATTATGTATTTTCAATCCATTACCATCCTAAGAAGGTGAACCAAGTGGCATATTCTCTGTGTAAAAATGATCCTGAAACCCTATTCATGGTGAGGATTCAAAGGGATAAAATCTTCTTAGATATGAAGAAGGATGGAAATGGGAATCATAAAAGTAACTTCATCCTACCTTGACCAAATTACTTCTCAAATATCCATTATTAAGAGGATCAATGAGGCCCAAAAAGATGATGTGGAGTTGTAGAAGAAGGTAGTGATTATTCTAGAGTTCACATTTTATAAAGTTGGAGTTATAAGGCTTGGAGATTGGATATGTGTCCCCTCAAAACCATAACTAAAGAGGTAACTTATGGATGATGTGCAAATATTATCATTCTCTATTAATCTATGAATAACTAAGATTTATAGAGATCTGAATCAAAACTTCATGTGTGATAACATGAAGAGGGATGTTATAGAGTTTTTATCTAAATTCTTGGTATGTTAAAAAGTCAAGGATAAATGACAAAATTATATAGGTATAATGAAACCATTTCATATATCAATATGGAAATGGGAAAACATAACCATTTATTTCATCATAGGACTCCTCGGGATGTCTAAAGGCAATATGTCATCTGGTTGGTAGTTGATCGCCTTATAAATTCATCAAATTACAATGTAATCAATGATCAATTCACTCTTTACAAACTTTCCAAGAGATACATAATGTAAGTGGTGAGACTATATAGAGTTCCACTCTTTAATATATCTGATTGAGATCCAAGGTTTACCTTGAGGTTCTAGAGATGAATTCAATAAGTGTTGGACATAGTACTAATTTTTAGTACTACTTATCACCCTTAGACTTATGGTCTGTCTGAAATAAACATTTAAACTCTAGAGGATATGATGAGAACATGCTCAACATATTTAAAAGGATATTGTTATCAACACCTTCCCCTAGTGTATTTCTCTTATAACAACATTTTCTATTCTAGCATTCAAATGGAACCTTATGAGGCTCTATATGGGAAGAGGTTTCAGACCTCAACATGTTGGGATGATGTTGGAGTGAGAAATATTATAGGACCTGATCATGTCCAAGATATAAAAAATAAATTTCAAACCATTCAACATATTATTAAATCCATGCAAAGTTGATAGAAAACCTATGAATAAAATCATTGATGAGTCCTAGAGTTTCAGATTAGAGACAATGATTTCTTTTATATATATTCATGGTAGAAATTCAAGAGATTTTTGAGAAAGGGAAATATTATTCCAGGATAGAACTAACCATTTTATATCCTCTATAACATTATATATTTGACCTATCGACTCACACTCCCACCTAACCTATCCAAAATACATGATGGTTTCCACGTATCCCTATTGAGGAAGTGTAAACCAAAACCCTCACATGTACTGAATACCTAGGTGGTATCCTTGGATTATCTTTCATACAAGTATTATTTGTTGACTAACTTAGATTGTATATAAAATTTTATACAAAATAAGACAACTTGACTGGTCAAATTGTTGTGGCAGAACCACAAGTTTGAGGAAGCAACATGGAAACTAGAAGAGGTGATGAAAAAAATGACCCTCATATTTTTTAGTGTATGAAATTAAATTTCATGGGTGAAATTTATGAAAGAGGTAGAATGTAATGACCTAAAATTTTATAAACAAAATTTCATTTTTGAATGAATATGTACCTTACTAAGTAATGTATTTATAGAAAACAAATAAACTAATTTGGTTATTTTGGACCGTTATAAAATATAACTGGTTAGATTAAAAATATAGTCAGAAATATTAATAATTAATAATATTTTCATTCTATAGTAATCATTAATACTAGTATATATTAAGGGTTATTATTAAGTCTAATTGATATAGATAGAAGAGTGATAACCTTGACAAATGGTATTGTACCCTATTAATCCCAATTATCATAGATTTCAAGGGAGATGGAATCATTGGTCTTTTACCTTAATCAAGTACAAGTTGAAATTCAATAAATGAAACATGAAAAAAAAACATTTATGGGATAATTCCAAGCGTATCAGGATAACAGCTCTAACCATGTTTGTCGAACCACCCCAAGAAAGTGCCACCACCGTAAACCTTACCCTTAGGGCATATACTGGTATAATAAGGGGTTATGTATCGATACCCTATTAGTATTAATTTTTATGTTTTATTTTTAATAAAACAATTGTTATATTTATCCCTTTTATTATTAAATTATATTTATATAGTTTTGCATGAGTTGATGAAAATTAGATTTTGATACAAAGAAAACAAAATATTATTTTTTTGAAAACATATAGTTTTAACACTAATTTTGATAAATTAAATAATTTTGATATAAATATTACTTTCATATAATGTTATTACTAAATAATATTTATGTACATACAAATGATAATATTATCCAATTACATCCAATATAATATTTATAAGGGTCAGAAAATTGTAATTGTCGTAAAAAGGTGTTTTTGCATAAATAATGATTTTTATTTAAAAGTATAAATTCTTATATTTATATAATTATTTTGATAAAATAAATATTATTTTTAAAATTAGTGCATCAAAATTTTCCGATGGTTAATTTTTTATAATGTTCTCATACATATGATTTTTGGGTAAAAATTAAATATGGTATAATTATATGGTCTAAATTAGGAAATCATAAAGGCTATAAAATGATGTAATAAATGATATAAAAGGAATAAAAAGTAAAATATATACTTACCCTTTAAAATAATATTATTTTTAAGTTATTTTATCAATTTTATAAACCTTTAATGAATCATCCAAAACCGATATTATATTTTATGGTTTTAAAATCAATTCTTTATGAACCTGACTCACTTCCACATCACCAATCATACTATTTTAATATTTTATATTTTTTGAATTATAAAATATGTAAATTCACTCCACTTTGGTAGAAAACATGTGAAAAAATAGTGTTAAGGATTGTGGTTTGAGTATTTTATTATATACAGCCCAAAACCTATGTTTATAAATTAATAAAGAATTACCCTATAGTTTTCTATAAATACTCACCCAAACTCTCGATCCTCTTCAATAAAACCCCATTTATAAGTAAATTACTCTCAATATATCTATATAAATCCCTCTCATGGTGTTCTAAATCTCTTAATAATCTCCTACCAATATTTTTTATGAAGTTCCCTCTCAAGGTAATGGGACTCTCTCCTCTTATTTATTCAGGAACATTCTTTGTATTATTAAATTTTATTTTCAATTGTTCATGAGGAATGTGCTTGTATACATAACATTTTATATCATGATTATTCTCAAGTAATTATATAACAAATCTCACTCTCATCAAAAAATCCAATGAATCTTTATGTAAACCCCTGATGCTGCCGAAATTATCCTATGATTTTCAATGCCAGACATTTGTGTAGTGAAAACCCATCCCCATTTCCACTCAAGGGTCTTCACCTAGATGTACCTATACTTAATTAATTTGGTACTTCCATGTATTTAAACCAAACTCCTATATCATGTGATTAAAAGTTATTAAAGGCATTCTTATGTTGTATGATCATTATGGCACACTAATCCATGTACATAATATTAATGTGACAAGTGGGACTAGAATTATATGGCCAAGAAATTCATTAGATGATATTTTTATCTCATTGGATACCATGTATAGTTGTAAAGATTTTATCCTAATAACACTATGTTACAATATCTAGGTGGTTATCCTTGACTTATGTTTATAATTTATTGTTCTATTTTGTTTCCACATTACTATGTTGCCTTAATGTTATCATTTTATATCATGATTATATGTTCAAGTTTATGGTTATTACCCCTTTTAGTCACCTTGATATGCCTATTTAATCATATGTATTACTTTAATTATATTAGGATTTTATTATTTACTTACTATGATTTATATCTCACCCATTTCTTATGTACGTCCCCAGGTTATCTCATACAGTGTTAAAAGATCAATGGAATATAAGGTCATTTTTTATGTTTTTAAATAATGTTATTATACCTATGTTTCAGGTTATTATGATATATATCTAATTATTGAAGGAAAATACACCTCATGATCATTTTTAACTGTATTAATTTTATCTTTTTAGTGTTCTATGTTTTTTAAAAGGATGAAATTCCAAGGGGATTTGAATTTTATCATTTGGTGGACGGGTCGTTCTTTAAAATGAGTATCAGAATGAAAATTCAAGTTTTGGAACACTTAAATTATTTTTTTAGACTTGGTTAAAGTTAATAGGTGTGCATTGGTTTTTACTTAAAGTTTAGGGAGCATTGAGCTCTGAAACCTAAAGCTGGGAGAAGCTGATAGGGGTACACGGTTTGTCTGAAACTATGTGGCCCTCCTGCAGTAACTATGTGGCCAGTCCATAGGGACTGCGGGTGTCGAATGGTTTATTTAAACCATTCACACTAGGTTGCATGGTCTTTCAACATTCCATGGGCCTTGTATAGAGGATACACACATGTTGTACACACAATTTCTAATGTTCCAAAGGATTGAATAACAACTAATAGGGGGTTGAATCAGTTATTAACTTTTTATAAGTTTCAGAACTTTTAGAAAACTAACCCCTACAACCTATTAAAGTTCATTTACCTATCATATTTTAGAAAATACTCATTCATAAAAAAAATAGTAAAGAATGTTAAGTACATAAAATTTATATGGTTTGTCCTTAGTATGATAACAAGCATTCTTTCCATAGCCACTCTCATGGGTCTATGTAAATTCACTATCAAGAAGAAGTGAATAAAACTTGTTCCAAATCCTGTTAGACACCTTATATATCCTGATAGTAATGATTATACTGCCTTTAGACAGTTTAAAATGTTTTATTACAAACAATTGATCCAAAACAAAAATATAAAGTGTTTTTTCAATCTACTCCACAAAAGTTCCTGATAACGATGACCCTGAGTCTGGTGTCCTTCAGTTTGATGAACCCAGTCTGATTGACTCTGTCTGATCGACTCAATATGATTCTCCCTTTCTCAAACTATTCTTGAAGAAACTTTTTTTGTCTAGATAATAAAACTTTCACTTTTTATAAACTACTAAAAACTCAATCTAAATGTTCTTAGTCTAATGAATTTAGTCTGATGGAATCAATACGATGAACTCATTCTCAATATGCATAACTCATACTCTGTTTAATTGATCGGTCCAATATTTTCAGTCCAATAAATAAGACTTTCAATAGTCCTCCATTATTCTTACATCTCATTCCGAAAAGAAGACTTTGATAGAAATTTATACAACACTCTTCTTTTTTCACATCAAAAAATATGAAAAGTACAAATATACTCTACTTATATTTATAGGTAACTCAAAATCGAAACGGTAGGAAATTTAAAAACTTTTCCCACTTACTCAAATTCAAAAAATCTGAGATTTATGCATACTTTAATTCCAAATATAAATATTTAAAACCTTATTAATATTTTACCAAAGACAGTCTTCTTTTTAGTCTGATATAAATTCCTCATCTTCATTCTGATGAACTTCTTCATCTCACTGTGATCTATCTTCCTTCCTCTTCTCATTAGGATCTTACTTTCTTCCTCTGATCATTACGATAAACTTCCTCAGTAGATGAATTATCAGTTTCATAGAACATACAATTTCAAACTTGAACTCCCCCATTGTTTCTTCTCAAGTAAACAGAACTCTTTTAGAATCTTCACTTCTTTTCATGTTTGATCTTACTTTTATAGATCGGAATCAGCAACTCTATTCACTCAGATTTATTATCGGTGTGAGTCATTCATTTTGATGAATCAGTTCTTCTTCATGATCCAATGGATAGGATTCTTCTACTAGTTTGTTGGATCTTCCTCAAATCCATCTGACTAGATTTCTTAATTATGACATATTTATCATTATTATTGAAACTTCATTACGATGTTCTCAATCTGATGATAACTCCACTAAAAAACTTTGAAATTATTCAAACTTCATCAGTTTTACACATTCGGACTCCTAAAAACTTATATGTCTGGTACTTTTGGATTTGATCTTCTGTTTCTGGGTTTTTGGAACAAATACAAACTATTTAGAGACCTTCAATAGCCACCATTATTTTTAAACCTTATGTGTTTAGTACTTCTCAGTATGAAAACTTGTGTCTGGAAACCTACATCTATATAACAACTTTCTCAAAGAAAAAAACTTTTCTCTCCCTTTATGTTTGGATTTAAACATTTAGAAACTTTTATCTTTCTTACAAAAATTTATTCCGATGGACTGAGTCTAATCCTGAAGAACAAAAACTTTCTTTTACAAAAAGGTTAGTTTTCAAAAAATACAAAACTTTATTAAAAACAAAACATCAAAAAATTTCTTCAATCTCTCTATTTAAATTTATTGAAAACACTTGTTAACAACTTTTTTAACTCTCATTAAATACTTTTTCAACTCTTATAAAATTTTCACAACTCAACTTTTGTAAATAACTCAAGGTTTTTTTACTTTTACCAAAACACATCCTTTATCATAAGAGAGTGTCCAAAAATCACACTACTAGATAAAGTAATTTTTGTGAAGTAATTCCATCCCTTGGTGATAAGAAAAATTTTCAACCAATTTATGATTAACTTTCCTCAGTTTTCTTTTTCTATCACTTTTCTTTCTCTCTTCCCCATTTTATGATAACCACGGATTCAGATTCATAAAATAAATATAAGTAAAAACTTCTTACATAGTATGAAGTTGTTACTTTATCTCCCCCTTTTTCAACATAATCCAAATCATGGTGGGATACTTCCTTATTATATTTAGAATGTCATTAGAGGGGTTTGAACATGAAGTTGCAGCCTTAACTCAACACACCTTTATTTTTGCATTGCCTTTGGGAATATATCACAAATTTGATACTTAATTGAGATATATTCTAGAAAAAATATCTCTAGAAAAAACTTTCTCTTTTAAAAATTTAACCTTTATATCAATTTTTTATATTTAATGTTGGATAGGATTTTTAAAAATATCAATTTCACTCTGATTATTACAAAGTATCTTCAATGGTTTAGAAACTTTTTCTTTTAAATCTTCCTATTGAACATTCATCCACAACATCTAAGTACAAGCCTGAGCAGATACAACATATTCTGATTCCATTGTGCTTAAATTTACTAAACTTGTTTTCTTACTATTCCAACTCACACAACATTCACCTAAGAAAAATGTTCCTCCTAAGTTTGATTTTTTTATTATTACAATCTCCATCCCAATCATCATCAGTATAACCATGAAATTTCATCTCATAATTTCTTTTGTATAATAAACCATGTGAAGTTGTTCCTTTGACATATATTATAATTATCTTCACTACCAACATATGTGATTATTTTGGAATACTTTTATACATAGAACACAAAGTCACAACAAAAAAATATTAGGCCTTGAGTATTTAAGGTAATGTAAACTTCCTATAAGCTTATGAAAGTCTTTCTGATTCACACTTTTTCTGAACTCATCTTTACTTGACTTTGTTCTCACAGATATAAAAGTAAAAATTTATTTGGATTTTTTCATCCCAAACTTATTTAATAATAACTTGGAATACTTTTCTTGAGATAAGAAAATGTATTTTTCTTTTTAGTGAAATTGTAATACAAGTAAGAAAGTTAATTCTTCCAACATTGACATTTCAACATTCTTCTTCATTTCCTTAGAAAAATCCTTACAAAATGTTTCTTCCTCCCCATAAAAAATTATATAATCCACATAGAAAATTACAATTAGAGTTATGGAGTCAACATATTTCACATATAAGTTGATATCAACTTTTCTATTAGAAAAATTCAGCATTATCAGACAACTATAAAGTTTTGAATACCAAGAATGTGGGACTTGTTTCAGCCCATACAAGGATTTCATTAATCTATAAATCTTGTTTTCATAATTATCACGTTAAAAACCAAAATTTTGTTTAATGTAAAATTCTTCCTCAATCTCACTATTTATGAAATATGAATTTATATACATCTGAAAAACTTTGTAATTTTTATGCACGTCCACTAATAGAAACATTAAAATAGTTTTTAATCTTGAAACTAGGGAAACATTTTCTTCAAAATCAACACCTTCCACCTATGCATAGATTTTACAAACAAGTATTTTTTTCATTTCATGAAACTTATACATGATCATTCAATTTGTTTCTATAAAACCACTTTTTTTATAAAAAAAAATTTTACTGGTCATGGAACAAGTTCCCATGTTTCATTTTTCTCAATCTAATCCAACTCTTCATTCATATAATCCACCCATTATTTGTGTTTAATAGATTTTGAAACTGATTTTGGTTCAAATTTTGAGATAAGTGATGTCTGGTTTTCTAATCTTAACTTTTTTATGGTCTAAACAATATCCTTCTAATTTCTAAGAATATTTTTGGTCTTGAAATGTTTTTGTAAAATAGTAAATTTCAGAGTTCATCTCTTAGCTTCACTTTCCTCAACACATGATTCATATGAATCTTCATGCACATTTCTTTTCTCACTTTCTTTTTCATTAGAGACTTTTAGTTTTTATTCCTCAACACTCCCAGTAACTTTTGTTAAGGAATTTATATTTTTAGTAACTTTCACATTATATAATTCAACCAAATTTTGTAAACATTTGTTCCAACATTTTTAACTTATTCCATTAGGTGAATAACTTATGAAAGTTCCTTGATCATATTTATCATCAAACATTCTCAAATCCAGATTTTTTATTTTAAGTAAACATAGACTTCCAAAAACTTTGAAGTATTTCAATGAAGGTTTTTTTATACCATATTTCCTAAGAAGTCATGTTGGTTTTTGGTCTAAAAAATAATATTTTTTGAACAAGTATAATAGTACTAACAACTTATCTCTAATATAACTTTTAAAGTTTGCATTCTGTTAACATACATATTCCCATTTCCACCAAACTTCTAGTGTTTATTTCTGCTAATTCATTTTGTTGTAGAGTATATGGATCATTATACTAATGTTTAATACCATGATTTATCATATAAGTTTCAAAATTATTTATTGTGAATTAGGTACCATTATATTTTTTCAACATCTTTATATAAACCCCCATTTATTGCTCAAATTATTTTTTTAAAAACCTAAAAATTTCCACAGACTCTGACGTATGTTTAATAAACATGATGTTTTTCACCTGAGTAAAATAATTAATAAAAGTGATAAATTATAAATCTATTTTTGTTGATTAATTTCTCATAGGACCACATAAATCAGAATTAATAAGTTCAAGAGGTCTGGTAGACATAATCTCAACCCTCTTATGATTTTTGTTAGTCATATTCCATTTTTGACAAGTTAAACAAACATCTACTAATCTTCTTTTCAATTTTTAAAAATTTCATGAATCATCAACTTTAGAGAGTTTGTTCATAATTTTCTTCCCAAGGTGGCCAAATCTCTAGTTCGACAACTTATTCTCATCTTTCGAACTTAGATAACATGAGTTGTTAAGTTCTCCAATATAAAAGTGATTCCCACTGATTCTTTCTCCTTTTGTAATAAATTTTCCTAATTTCACATTTTTGATAACTCCAAAATATATTATGAATATTAATTATTTTCCATCATCACAAAGTTTACTCATACTATGTAATCTATGTTTTAGTCCATCAAAAAATAAGACTTCCTTTGATTTCAACTTTCTACTTCAATCTTAGTCATTCTAATTCCTCTGATTTTTAAGGAACACTAATTTCCAAAGGTAACTACTCCTCTATTATGACTTTCAACATGTTTCAAGGTTTTTAAAATTACATTTCATATATGAAGAAAAACAACTATCAAGTATCCATGTCTTGTTCTTTTTACTTTATTTCAAAGCATTCTAAAAAAAATACCTTTACACAACTTTCTTATTTCTAGATTCCTTTTATTTTCTGATATAATAAACTTATTCTAAAAATAGTTTCATATATATTTAAGCATGATGAGCAACCTAATCAAATATTCCACAAGTTACTACCAAATATTTAAATTTATTTTTTGTTGGGAAGTTTCTTACATCTTGAGTTTTTTCTTTTCTAAATTTCTATGGATTAGGAAAGTTACTCATCATTCATCCACCATTTATTTCCCTTTATTCAATCCTTCTTCTAGGAAGTGACAAGTTATGACAACAATTATAAGTTTTATGCCCATAGATTCCACAACACCATCAATATCCATAAAATATTAATTTTCTACTGAAATAAGATCTTTCTTTATATAATATTTTTTTAGGCTGATAAATTCTTTATTCTAAATCATACATAGTACATGGACAATCTTTCCTTATGAGTGAGTTTTCAACTTTTGTAGATGTGATACTCTGATCACAACCTTTTTTCACCCAAAAATTTCCTAACACTTTTTTTATCACCTAAAATTTTAGAAAAATAATATGTAACATTATTTTTGGAGGGTGCGGAATTCACCTGATTCTTGATCTCATATTTCTCAACAACTTTAGAAGTCTCAGCATGTGCTTATAAATATTTCATGAAGTTTTCATTTATCTTCTTTAAGGTACTTTTAGAATCAATAAGTTTTTATTGAAACTTGTTAACTTATTCTTCCATAGATTCCATATTCTTACTGAGATCTTAAACCATATTTCCCTATTCATCAATTCTATGTTTGTAACTTAAGATCTCCAGAATGTATTCTTCTCCCTACTTGATGATATCTTTTCTTCCTTCAGCAACATCCTCACAATATTTCTTCAATACTCTGATTTCTTTCTTGAGAGTTTTGTTTTATTCAAGACATGGAATAGGTTTTGTTCTGATTTGATGCTCTCTATATAATTATTCACCACATTCTTCACTGCCTGATGAATTGTTTTTATTAGCTTTTTCAATGAAGGTTTTGAATTTTTCTGAAATCTTATATTTTGAAGAATCGTTTTCAGTTGATTATAATTCATCTTTATTACTCAACATACTTATTTTTTCTCCAGTGAACTTATTATTATATTTTTTGGATTAATTTTCTTCTTTGGAACTTTTTTTCCACATATTCCATCAAGGTTTTTCATCATAATCATCTTGATATTCTCCAGATTTCTTCTTAGGGAAATTCATAACAAAGTATCTGATTCCACCACACTCAAAAGATTTGATAGGAAGTCTACCTCCACATATTCCTCTTCCTCATTGACAGTTATTATATATAAGAGACATGATTTTTTCATTCAACTCATCATCCTCTTTATCTTCTGAGTCACACGGATAAATATATTCAACATCTTGTATTTTCATTTTTCTCATGGATTCAAAAATAAATTTCATCTTATATCTTATTTTTGATCATTAGAGACTTCTTAATTTCATAAGAAACAAGAAAGTTATGAAATTCATTATGAGATAAATTGTCATTATCTTCTAGAGGGGAAATTTTAGAATCAAACCTATCCAAAAATATTCTCATGAGTTTCTTCATAATTGTAAAATCTATAGGATATCTCCAAAACCTCTAATGTTGAAAACAATTTCATTTACTCTGGTGAATTATTCATTAATAGTTTATTCATCTCTCATTCCGATGTATTCTGTTGTACCTCTCGTTCCCCTCGTTGTTTGATTTTCATGATCACAATCACCTTAATTTTTGTCTAACATTGTTTTTAAGTGTTGTGAATGATAGGCAAAAGATTGCCAAAGGATTGGCCCAAGAATGGACAAGAAGTGGACTGAAATTCAGTCCACCGGCCAACCGGTGTGATAGCACTGGCCAGCCGGTGGACCTGGCAGAGGCATTGCCCACTGCCAGGTTCCACCGGTCAGCCGGTTGCTCTGTCACCGGCCAGCCGGTGGCATCCAGGCAAACAGTGGTAGCTACTGTCTGCCCACCGGCCAGCCGGTGGCTCTGGCACCGGTCGGCCGGTGGTGCCTGGAAAAGAAGGTTCAGCTACTGCCAAGCCACCGGCCAACCGGTGGCCCATACACCGGTCAGCCGGTGGAGCCAAGACTCGAAATCTCCCAAATTCCTCAAGCACCGGCCAGCCGGTGGGATTGTACCGGCCAGCCGGTGGAGCCAGTCAAACTAGCCGTTGCAGTTTGACCAGGCTGGCCCACTTGGCTCCCAACGGCTCTTTAAGCCTCTCCAACGGCTCCGAAGACTCCCCAAGGGTTCCATGCCTATAAATAAAGGCCAAGGAAGCCCCAGACACCTACCGGAAATATACCAAGCGCTCGGACATATTGTTGCACATTTGGCGAACCTCCGGCGCTCCACCTTCAAGGATCCTCAAGTGCTCCAACCAATTTCCAATCCAAGGAGCACCTCAAGAAGCTTGGGAGAGCACGCTACATCAACTCCATCATCCAATTGGCGCCCAAGTCTTCCTCCAATACGGTTTTTCTTGTTTATTTATTTTGAGCTTAAAATTGGGTTTGTGCCTACAAACCCCAACACCTTTTCTCATCCCTCTTTCTTTTGGGTTTCACATCACCATTAAGGTGTGAAGAGGTTTCTTCAATCCTTTCCTTTTAAAAGGCTTGTGTCACCGGTGAGCTAGCTTTCACCCGTTAAAAAGGCTAGTGGGTTCTTGTTATTCCATTGAAAGCAAGTGGGTTCTTGCTTAACCACCAAAAGCAAGCTGTAATAGGTCCTAGTGCTACCTCAAAGCCTAGTGGGTTTCTTGCTAAAACCATTGAAAAGCAAACGGTAGGAATCTCTCAACGGTTGAGTTGGGAGCGGAGACGTAGGCCGGGTTTTGGCCGAACTCCGTTAACAATTTCTTGTGTGATTGCCTCTTTTATTTTCCGCTGCACTTTCACTTTGATTTTAATTTGTTAATTTTTTTTTTAAAAGGCAATTCACCCCCCCTCTTGTCATCCTTCTCGTTTTGTTCCGACCCAACAATTGGTATCAGAGGGAAATTTGAGTAATACCTTAAACGGTTTCAAATTCAAAGATCCATTGTGATGGCATCCACCTCTTTCGCCCCCGAGGGCTACTCATTGGGTCGGGCTCCATTTTTTGATGGGACCGACTATAATTATTGGAAAACCCGCATGACCACTTTTTTAATAAGCATAGGATATCCTATTTACAAAATTGTCATGCAAGGTTACACTCTCTCTTCCCCCGATGAATCCAAATGGACCCAAGCCGATATTAGAAATTTCGAGCTTGATGGCAAATCCATGAACGCTCTACATTGCGGCCTTGACCGAAATGAGTTCAATCGAGTTTCCACATGCACCTCCTCACACGAAATCTGGAAACTATTGGAGGTTACCCATGAGGGGACCAACAAAGTCAAGGACACTCGATTGGACATGTATCGTCAAGATTTTGAGTCATTTTCTATGCACCCACATGAAAATATTTCTGATATGTTTACTCGTTTTACTGACGTTTGCAATGGGAGAAAGTCCCTTGGTGATGATGTTTCCGCAGAAACGATGGTCAAAAAGATCCTATGGGTCCTTCCGAGCTCATGGGCACCTAAGGTGAAGGCTATCCAAGAAGCTAAGGATGTAAAGAACATGCCGGTCGAAGAGCTCATCGGATCCCTAATGACGTACGAGATCACGATGAGGAGGCAAGCTCAAAAGGAGGGCACACCAATCAAGATACCAAAGAACATCGCCCTCAAGGTACAAAAAGAAGTAAGCTCCTCCCCATCATCATCATCATCTTCATCTTCTTCATCATCAAGCGGCGACTCGGAAAAGGAGAATCTCGCCCGCCAAATGCACAAATTTATGAAGAAGCACAAGAAGAAGAAGAAATCTCGCAAGGCGCGAAAGCAAGAACCCACCGCAAGATACGAGCCCAAGGTAAAATGCTACGGGTGCGGAGAAAAGGGCCATTACAAGCCCGATTGCCCACTCAACAAGAAACGGGCTAAGGAAAAAGGAAAGAAAAAGGTCCTCAAGGCGACTTGGAGTGACACCTCCTCATCCTCCTCCTCCTCCTCCTCGAGCGACCAAGGTACAAAATGCCTAATGGCATTTCATGAGGTAACTTCTTCCGACTCCTCTTCCTCTTATTCTTCAAATTCCAATTCTTTAGATCATTTATCCTATGAGGATCTCCAACATGCGAGAGACCAATTGGAGGAAGGTTTTCATGAACTTTCTTCCAAATTCGTTGCTTTAAAAAAGAATTTCAAAAAACTCTCTTCCGAAAAAGAACAACTTCTCAAAGAGAAGGAAGAGTTGACCCTTAAAATCCAAAATTTTCCAAATGTTGATTCCATGGAATCAACCATCAAAGACCTAAGGGAGACCCTAGCTAAGTTCACCCAAGGGGAACAAAATTTGAACAATCTCCTAGGTTCCCAACGAATATCTAGAACCACCCAATGGCTTGGCTATACCAACCAAGCCTCCTCCTCCTATGCACCCACTATTTTTGTAAGGGGGAGCTCTTGTTTTAAATTTTGCAACTATTGTAAGAAACCCGGGCACCTCATTTATGAGTGTGATTGCAAAAATGCCCGGTACGGCCAACCCAAGTCTATTTTTTATTCCGATGAGTTCTATAGGAGAAGACCCGCCATGAGACAAGTATGGATTGAAAAATCCCTTCTAGCGAGTCTCTCCGGGCCTAAAATTGTCTCTTTTCAAAATCCCTCTCCCCGGTGATTTGTTGTTTTTATTTAGGGGGAGTTAGGTTTGTTTAAGCCTTTGTTTTCATTTAATTCAAACTTCCAATTTCAACACTTGGATTCAATTTTCTTTTCAAAACTTTCAATTCAAATTTTCAATTCAAACTTTCAATTTCAACTCTTGGTATCGAATTTTTATTTTCAATCTTTCAATTTCCAAAATTTCAATTGTTTTTCAAATCTCAAATCTTGTTCTTCAAATCTCTATTCCCTCAATCAAGTTTTATGCCCCATTCTATTTTGATAATCACAAAGGGGGAGAAATATCTTGATTGATTGGGGGAGAATCTTTTATCTCATGATTAGTATTTATTTTCAATTTATCATTTAAAGCATGCCTTTAATTTCAGTATTTTACTTTGATTGTTTTGGTGATTGTGATCATCAAAATAGGGGGAGATTGTTGTACCTCTCGTTCCCCTCGTTGTTTGATTTTCATGATCACAATCACCTTAATTTTTGTCTAACATTGTTTTTAAGTGTTGTGAATGATAGGCAAAAGATTGCCAAAGGATTGGCCCAAGAATGGACAAGAAGTGGACTGAAATTCAGTCCACCGGCCAACCGGTGTGATAGCACCGGCCAGCCGGTGGACCTGGCAGAGGCATTGCCCACTGCCAGGTTCCATCGGTCAGTCGGTGGCTCTGTCACCGGCCAGCCGGTGGCATCCAGGCAAACAGTGGTAGCTACTGTCTGCCCACCGGCCAGCCGGTGGCTCTGGCACCGGTCGGCCGGTGGTGCCTGGAAAAGAAGGTTCAGCTACTGCCAAGCCACCGGCCAACCGGTGGCCCATACACCGGTCAGCCGGTGGAGCCAAGACTCGAAATCTCCCAAATTCCTCAAGCACCGGCCAGCCGGTGGGATTGTACCGGCCAGCCGGTGGAGCCAGTCAAACTAGCCGTTGCAGTTTGACCAGGCTGGCCCACTTGGCTCCCAACGGCTCTTTAAGCCTCTCCAACGGCTCCGAAGACTCCCCAAGGGTTCCATGCCTATAAATAAAGGCCAAGGAAGCCCCGGACACCTACCGGAAATATACCAAGCGCTCGGACATATTGTTTCACATTTGGCGAACCTCCGGCGCTCCACCTTCAAGGATCCTCAAGTGCTCCAACCAATTTACAATCCAAGGAGCACCTCAAGAAGCTTGGGAGAGCACGCTACATCAACTCCATCATCCAATTGGCGCCCAAGTCTTCCTCCAATACGGTTTTTCTTGTTTATTTATTTTGAGCTTAAAATTGGGTTTGTGCCTACAAACCCCAACACCTTTTCTCATCCCTCTTTCTTTTGGGTTTCACATCACCATTAAGGTGTGAAGAGGTTTCTTCAAGCCTTTCCTTTTAAAAGGCTTGTGTCACCGGTGAGCTAGCTTTCACCCGTTAAAAAGGCTAGTGGGTTCTTGCTATTCCATTGAAAGCAAGTGGGTTCTTGCTTAACCACCAAAAGCAAGCTGTAATAGGTCCTAGTGCTACCTCAAAGCCTAGTGGGTTTCTTGCTAAAACCATTGAAAAGAAAGCGGTAGGAATCTCTCAACGGTTGAGTTGGGAGCGGAGACGTAGGCCGGGTTTTGGCCGAACTCCGTTAACAATTTCTTGTGTGATTGCCTCTTTTATTTTCCGCTGCACTTTCACTTTGATTTTAATTTGTTAATTTTTTTTTAAAAGGCAATTCACCCCCCCTCTTGCCATCCTTCCCATTTTTCTCCGACCCAACATATTCATACTTACTATTCCATATTTGTATCTTTGCTTCCTTCACTTTAGTATTCCCTTCAAAAATACTTGCCAACATGTCCCACATACTCTTTGAAGTTTTGAGACCCATCACCTTTATATAAAAATTTTCTGATAAGGACATAAGGATAGAATATCTAGATTTTACATCAATTTATAAATTTCTCTTATTAGAAAAAAATTCAGTGGGGAATCCTTCTCAATAGGTGGAAAATGAATTATAGTGGCATCAAAAACTTCCAATACAAGAGATAAGAGATAAGGAATCATCCTACTTTTTTATCCATAATGTTATTTTCCATCAAATGTAGTAATTCTTCTACTATTGAAAAAATTGAGATTATCTTTGAAAATGATACAATAAGGGAACCACTCTCTAATACAAATTGAAGTTCCAAACAATCAAATGAAAAATTA
This sequence comes from Viscum album, assembly GCA_963277665.1. Classification (NCBI taxonomy): domain Eukaryota; kingdom Viridiplantae; phylum Streptophyta; class Magnoliopsida; order Santalales; family Viscaceae; genus Viscum; species Viscum album. Next base: position 1,904,729,606 of record OY728136.1, read on the forward strand.
TATGGGGGTGTTGAATCATTTTTTATATTTTTCATACATTTCAACACTTTTAGAAACTTAACCCCTGAAACTTATTAAAATTAATTTCCTGATCATATTTTAGTAAATATTCATTCATGAAAAAGTAGGAATGCAAGTAAATCACAAAAGGTTTACAAGGTTTGGCCTTAGTGTGAGAACTTATATCCTTGTTATATTCACTCTTGTGGGTCTATAAAAATTAAATATTAAGAAAAATTGAATACAACTTGTGCCAAATCCCATTAGATTCCTTATATATCATTATAGAAATTATTATACTGACTTCCATCAGTTTGTAAATTTTTCTTATAAATAATTGAAGCAAAATAAAAAAAATAAAGATTTTATTCAATTTTCTCTATAAAATTTCTTGAGTCTGATGACCATGAGTATGATGGATTTCATTTCGATGAACCAGGTATGATTGACTCTATTCTATTGACTTAATGTCATGATACCTTTCTCAAACTGCACCTGAAGAAACTTTTTGTTATACCTGGATGAAAAAACTTGCACTTCTCAAATAGTACTCAAAACTCAATCCAAACTTCCTTAATTTGATTAATTAAGTATGATGAACTCAATACTATGAACTCATTATCAATTTTCATAACTCATACTCTGCTCAATTACTTAGTATGATCTTCTCATTCAAATAAGAAAAACATTCAGTAGTCTGACATTATTCTAAGATCTTAGTCTCGAAAGAAGACTTTGACAAGAATTTATGCAGTACTCCACCTTTTATGCATGTCATAAAAGATACAAAGTACGAATGTACTCTAATTTTATTTACAAGAGATTTGTAATATAAAATGAGTGAAACTAAAAAACTTTTCCCGCTTACTCAATTTCAAAAACTCTGAGATTTACACATACTTGAATTTAAACATTGACTATTTTGAACCATATAAATATTTCACCATAGGTGGTATTCTCTTCAGTCTCATATAACTTCCTCAACTTCATTCTGATGAACTTCATCAACTCATTATGATTTTTCTTCCTTCCTCTTCTCATTTTTATTTAACTTTCTTCCTCTACTCATTATGATGAACTTCCTAAGTAGATGAATTATCAGTGTCACAACTCATCTGATTGTAACCTTGAACTCTCCATTTGTTTCCTCTCAAGTAAACACAACTCTTTTATAATATTCAATAATTTTTATAATTGATCTCTCTTTGATGGATTGGAATCAAAAAAATTATTCACTTTGATGTGTTATTAGGGTGAGGAATTCATTTTGATGAATTGGTTCCTTTTCTTGATCTGATGGATAGGCATCTTATCCTAGTTTGATGGGTCTTCCTTAACTTTGTCTGACTTAATTTCTTAATTATGACATATTTCTCATTATGATGGAAGATCATTATGATGTTTTTCATCTGATGATAAATCCACTTGGTAACTTTTAAATTTGTCATAATTCATCAGCTTTACACATTCAGACTTTTGAAAACTTATGTGTATGTTACTTCTGGATCTGATCTTCTATGTTTGGGTTTCTAAAACTGATACAAAATATTCAGAGAACTTCGATAGCCTCAATTATTCTTAAACCTTCTACATATGGTACTTCTCAATCCAAAACCCTAATTCTAGAAAACAACTTTCTCAAAGACAAAAACTTTTCTCTCCCATTGTGTTTGTATTCAAACATTTAGAAACTTTCATCTTTCTCACAAAAACTCAATCTGATGGACTGGGTATAATCTTGAAGAAACAACACTTTATTTTAAAAAAAGGTTAGTTTTCAAAAAAAACTTTGTTAAAAACAAAACAAAACAAAGGTTATTTAATTTCCTTAACTATGTGCATGAACCATGCGACCTCCCACCATAGGCAGCAGCACGATCATGGTTGGTTCATAGTTTGGCCAACTGTTTAGCCAAACTATGCACCTCATTAAAATGTGGAAAATCCCAATTTTCCCCTCTAGGATTTTTATTTATTTCCCTCTTTTATTATCCCTTGCTTGTAGCTCCTCTCCTCCATCTATGAGCTCCCCTCCCCTCCTCATCTAGGTATGGTAAGATATCCCTCATATGGCCTATGATTCAAGCACTTTCATGTGTGTTGGATATCTCTTGATAATTCTATGACTACTCCTTCATCTTCTATTCATTTATATTCTCTCCATATGTGATATTTTGGTACAACTAAATTCACCCTATTTTTTTTGGGAATTCGTATCTTTCTTTGATTTCTCTCAAAACAGACCAAATCAAGCCTATATATGAGATGTTTTTATAACACCCCAAACTTCCACAGTATGTTTCTCCATGAATAATTCAATAGTTTATGTTGTATGCAATTTTGAGTTCTAGTACACCACAACCAATCAAACGAGCCGTTATGAATAGTAATAACCACTTTTTAAAATTTAATAAATTTTATTTTTTAAAATATACTTCATTTTTTTATTCGGAATATCAAATTAGCATAGGGTGAATTTTTTGTATTTTTCTGAAAACTTTTATTTTTTGATGAATAGGGAAAAACATTGCGTTATTGTTTAAAACCGACTTTTTATTTAAATAATTATTCATTTTATTTAAATTAATTTTAAAAAAATAGATACATAATACCTATATTAGTTCAATTTAATTCATTGGAGTCATTTTATAATAAAATTATATGTATAAAATTTTATTGAATTTTTTAATGTCTTTTACCCACCTTCTAGGCACGTTAGCAAATTTATATAAAACATAATTTTACCACTTCTGTGAATTGAATTTCAAAAATCTGAGATACATGGTTGACATCATTAAGTAAAATTTGGTTCAATAGGATGAAAATATTTTTGTGAATAGTAACTTTTAGATTTTATAAACCACTGTTAAAAGTTAATAGGGTAATTAAAGGTAAAAATGATATTATAATTACCCTAACACATGTCTTAATTCTATTGGATAAGTTTATTTTGACCAAAATCATCCTTAAGAATAAAATATTATCATTTTGGTCAACTTGGATTAGATTAGGATATTTATTATTATTTTATTTAAAGAAGAGTTAAAAGTGTTAAATTCAAATCTTAATAACTAAACCATTTTTAATATAGAGTTATTCATAAGATAAATATGACTACAAATATTCATTAGAAATATAAGAATATTTCCTACATAATGGTATTTTATTTATAATTTTTAGACATTAAATAATTAAATTTATTTGTGACATAATGATGAGGCAGTAATTACCTTATTATTGAAAAATTAAATAAATTGATATTATAAATATTAATATAATTGTAAATTGAGACTTTTAATGTATTTCACGAATTTTATAGTTTAATATGACATTTTAGGGTTGATTAAATAAATTGTTTTTGAAGTGATAATGTTTTTATGACTTTCACAAAAACCAAATACTAAATAGTGTCAAAATTGACATAAATGAGTTTTTAAAATAAAATACTACATTATTAATTGATATGATATTCCTAAAAATATAAGGTTCGCCCAAAGGACTTATATAAGGTTATATATATAAATAATTAACCACTTGGTGTTCTCTTGTATTTTTATAGTAATTTTATTAACCATTTATTATAATAATACAAGAATACATGGTAAGAGTTAAACTATTTAACTAAAAGTTAAATCTAAAAGATAAGGTTAATATGGTGACCTAAACCTGTATAAAACCTATTGGTGAGTGATTTTCAACCCAAAACCACATTATCCTTGAAATAAATCCTTTTTGAGCCATTATAAATTGAATATGATTGTATAATAAATTAATATTTCAAGCTTTTCCGAAAGTGACCCTCACCTCTCTTATAAAAGGGTACCTCCACTTCTCTCAAAATCACACCTCAAAATCCATTTGGCTTGGCCAAACCCTAATAAAATATCTTCACAACTATCCTCAATTAAACCTATAGGCCTTACTTTTATCATAAAACCAACCTAAGGATCCATTTTGATCAAATCAAAAGGAATCACCCAAAGAAGAGGTAATAATTTCATCACCTCTTTCAAAGTTCTTTTCTTATTCCACTTCCTATTTCTTTGTTGTTTCCATACCAAAATAATAACTCCAGTACCTTCTAAATAGTTTGATTTTATTATAAATATGGTACAACCATATTCATTATCTTATTCATCCTATGAATGAAAAATTCACCATACGTGCATATGTAAGGCTTACCGTCTCCACATCATGGTGTAGTTTTTCATTCAACACTTCATTATTTTGATGGGTATAATAATGATTATAATTGATTTAAATAATAAATGTAAAATTTTAATGATTCTTTATATAGGATATACCATCCAATTACATATGATTCCCCCGTTAATATAATGGTATTTTCACTCATGCGTGCGTACGGATTACTGTCTCCATGAATGCGATGAGATTCATTCCCCATTGTTACCATTCAAAAATAATTTTCATTTTATGATTAAAAATAATGTTTAGGAACTTAATATAATTATGGATATGAATAAAACACACCCTATCTATAACAAATATGGATTACATAACAAAACATATAAAGTAAAACGAATCAGTTAATACCCGAAACAATGATACTGCTGAAATATTATTAACAAAACCATATTAGAAGATCATATATACTATAATATTTATGTATATGGTTATTTCATAATTTAATAAAAATTATTTAACTATTATACAAGAGGTTAACGTACCCTCTACCAAGGAAAATTATAAATTAAGGGTTAATTTTACAATATCTTTATTATCTGAGGTTGTTTATATGTAAGTATCTACTGGGACCTCTTTATCATCCACATCCATGTTTCGTAAAAATGTATTTTAAAAAAAATACTATTTCATAGACTATAGGTTAAAGTAATTTATATACATGTTTTAATTTTTATAAAATGTTTATAAATTAATCTTTCTGTCGTTTTCCAAACAATGTCCTTTACGACCATTTCGACAAAATTTAAGAAAGAATGTTTTTTTAACTTATATGGAAAGTGAGGCTATTTTTATCCATTATAACACCTTAAAAGATTTCCTTACATGCTTATAATAATATTTTCAAAATAAATGTTTTCTTTTATAATTATGTGACTTTTAAATGATTTCAAAATAGAAAGAGATATTTCTCTCAAATAGTTTTTATTTCATCTATGTCAACATCATTTGATAGATTTTACACTTGTTTGAAGTTGATTTATTATGATACAATATTCCATATTGTATTCAAGGATTTGAGATATGTTTGACTATGGATGTGTTATTTTTATACCATTCATGGTTCATAGTTAAAGTATTAACATTTCATATGATAGTTTAAATATGAATGTTTATGTTATTTTTCAACTTTTTCATATGAGGAATGCATTGGACTTCGTAAGTGATGGGTGGAGCCCGCTATTTCTCCTTGATGCATCAGTAAGTATCATGAGACAAACTAGTGTCTTGGAACAAGGCCTTGACAAAATCTTATTTGTATTCTTGGAACGAGGCCTTGAATATGTGGTTATGATGTCTGGAATTATGCATTCCATCATTATAAAATTGGCTATTGATATTGCATGTGATTATTAAACTAGTAGAATATCCATGTGAATAATTAAATGGAATTATTTGATTTATCTTTTCCATATTATGGTGAAGTTTATGTTTAAAAGTCTTGTATTTTAGTCTTATACATTTCCTTAAATGTTTGTGCTTATTTATGAAAGTTTCTGTTATATTTTTATCCTTACTGAGCATCTAAGCTCACCCCTTTCTTATGTTTTCTTTTTCCCAATATGTGGAGAAGTATATTATGATTAACCTTCAGGGATAGGCTAAGTATATTAGTGTGTTTAAAAAGGTACACCATCTTGTTTTTTTTTATTTCATGATGTAATGTAAAACTTATATATGTATCTAGTACTTCCAAAACTACTAAATTGATCGATCTTTCAGGACATGATCTCTTATGATCCTGAAAATGTTATGTAATAATGCACCAACTCTGGGTAACTGGGGTTGAGGCATTACAGTTGGTATCAGAGAAAGTTTAGTAGAAACCTTGGAAGCTATATTTAGAAAAACTATGATTAGAGAACATTACCCTAAGATAGACTTTGAGGATTAGTATAGAAGAACTTCGTATAATTTTGGTAATGTAGATATTTTGTGTATTTTCCAAGAAATACATCCTTGTATGGATACGAGTAGGTAGAGGTGGCTTTAGCATAGATAAAACTAGGAGTGAAAACTCCAACAAGGAGTTTTGAGCTTGACCAGGGGTATCCTGGTACATGACAACAGGCCTTGCTGCACTCTTATTTATAACACTCCTGGGGGATATGATTAGGATAATTCACATTTTCTTTACAAACCATTATGAAGGATTTATGAGTAAATACCTCCTCAAAGAAATTTTTTTATGATTATGGATTATATGCATAAACTGTTCAATTTATGTTAGGTATTTTACTAGTTTGGAATTATGTATTGTGATTCATAAACTAATCAAGTGTATTCCATTATTTAGAAATAGTGCCTAGTGTAAGGAATGGAAACTTTATCAATACACGTAATCCATGTAGGTATTTCCCTCCTACTTAATATAATTATAGGGGAGTTGGTGATGCAACCAGTGCTGAACAACTTATAACCATACTAGGAAAACTCACTCAGGTTATGAATAATAAGCTTACCCATATGGAGTACCCTGATCCACAATGTGGAGGATCGATGTTAGATTGTTTCATGAGGCAACAACAACCAACTTTTAATGGGATAGAAAAATCTATTTTTATATTAGCAATGGATAAGTTCCTTAGAGAAAATATTTCATGCTTTGTGGAGTAGTGAAAGGGAAAAAGTTGTCATTTCAGTTTATCACCTCACAGGAGATACAGATCAATAGTGGTCATTAATTCAAAATACAAAGGAGGATGAAGAAGTATCAAATATGGAATAGAGGGAGTTTAAAGATCTTTTATTAGAAAAATACTTTCCCCAGGACCATCGAGTGGATATGGAAAGAAAATTTATGAGTATAAGGAAAAAGGAGGATGAGAATGTCGAAAAGTATGAGGCTAACTTTACAAGGTTATCAAGGCATGTAGCAGATTATATACATAACCCAAGGAATAATATTTATTGATTCTTTTATGGGTTAAAACTATTTCTCCGTTGAGAATTAGTCTCGAAATCCTTCTCATCGTAGGAAGATGTTGTCTCATGTCCTACCAAGACAAAAATGGAATTCTCTAAGTATTACGACTTTAAAGCAAAGAAAGAGAAGAAGAGATTTATTGAACACTCTGGAAATGGAAATAAGGGGAATAAAGAAAAACTTGAATTCTCATCCTATAGTAAATGTGGGAAGAAAAACTTTGGTACTTTCCTAAAGGTAATGGGAGTCTATTTCATGTGTGGTAAAAAAGGCCACCAATATTGTGATTACAAGGGGAAAAAAGAGGTTTTCAATGTTGAATTCTATAATTGTAGAGAAATGGAAAATTATGAAAATGAATGTCCTAAGTGTCAAGTAAACTTACCTTAGAAAAGGCCAAGAGAGAAAGGCCAAGATTATACGATCACTACAGCTGAGGTTGAAGCTCTGAATGAAGTGGTGGTAGGTAATTTAATGGTTTCCTCAAATTTAACTGATGCTTTATTTGATTCTAGATCATCTCATTGTTTCATATCTTCCCAGTTTGCTAAGAAAATTAGATATTTCCAATTTGATTTAACAAGGGAGTTGTCAATCAAAACTCCTAAAGGAAGTATCATTGCAACAAATTTTTGTGAATCAGTTCCCATTAGGGCATATAAATGTGCTTTATTTTATGATCTCATCGTCATACCCATGATTGAATTTGATATAATCCTTGGTATTAATTGTCTTTCAAACCATGATGCGAAAATTTATTATAAGAATAAGAACATTACAATTTTTAATGATGATAAGGAGTACCTTATCTTTAGAGCTGAAACACCACCATCCGATTCTTTTCTAGATCCACCCCCAGTAGCTCTACTAAATTCAATTATTGGGGATGTATAGAATGAAATAAATATGGGTGAGAAAATGAATGTTCAAATAGAGGATGTACCTATTTTGATATAATATGTTGATGTGTTTCTAGAGGATTTACCTGAATATCCTCCAGAATGAGAAATTGAGTTTTCCATTGATTTAATTCATAGTTCAAGGCCCATATCAAAGACCCCTTATAGAATGGCCACTATGGAATTACTAGAACTAAATAAACAACTAGAGTAATTGAGTAATAAATGATTTATTCACCCTAGTGTTTCTCCATGGGGATCCCCTATTCTTTTTATTAAGAAGAAAGATGGATTTATGAGGTTTTTCATTGACTACAGGGACATCAATGCTATAACAATAAAGAACAAGTATCCCCAACCTCATATTGATGATTTATTCAATAAACTTCATGGAGATCAATATTTTTAAATGATTGGCCTTTGATCTGGATATAATTATTTTTGTGTGAAGAAGGAAGATATTTCGAAGATATTATTTCATACTAGGTATGGGCATTATGTGTTTATAGTAATGCCTTTTGGACTGACTAATGCACCCTTTGTCTTCATGAATCTAATGAATAGAGTTTTCAAGGAATATATTGATGAATTTGTAGTGGTATTTATTGATTATATATTGGTTTACTCTAAAAGCTATGAAGATCATGAAAATCACGTGTGCACTATTCTGAAGACTCTTAGAATAAATGAATTATATGGGAAGTTTAGAAAGTGTGAATTCTGGATTCAGGAGATTTATTTTCTTGGCCATATTGTCTCTAAGGATAGAATCTCTATTGATCCTTCAAAGAAAAGAGCAATACAAGAATGGCCTACACCGACGAGCATAACTGAGGTACACAGTTTTATTGGTTTAGCAGGTTATTATTGGAATTTCATCTAAGATTTTGTCTGATTGGCTAAACCATTAACCAAGATCACACGTAAAGGGGTTAAATTTGTTTGGACAAAAGAGTGTGAATAATTTTTTGAATAACTTAAGAGAAGATTAGCCAATGCTTCTATCTTAACTCTATCATCGAGGGATGATAGGTTTGTTATTTATAGTGATGCTTCAAAGAAATTACTTGGTTGTGTACTTATGCATAATGATAGAGTTATTGTATATGCATCACGACAGCTAAAAATTCATGAACAAAACTATCCCACTCACGATCTTGAGTTAGAATCTATAATATTTGCTTTGAAGATATGGAGACACTATCTCTATGGTGAAAAATGTGGTATTTATACTAATCACAAGAGTTTAAATTATATTTTCTCACAGAAAGAACTCAACATGAGGCAAATACGATGGCTTGAACTACACAAGGATTATGATTGCACTATAAACTACCACCCAGGGAAGGAAAATAAGGTGGAAGATTCTTTGAGCAGAAAGGATCATGGAGTTTTGAATAAGATGAGAGTTGAAAGAGGTCATATGTTCATGGATTTAGTAAATATGGATATGGGAATAATCATGGAAGGTGAAACATCAATACTTTTTCAAATGGTTGAAAACCCATCTTTACTAGAAATGATAAAAAGTTCTCATGCTAATGATGGAAAGTTTTAAAAGAAAATTAAAGGTATGAATGATGGTAGATTGATTGACTTCATATATGAAGATGGAATTTTGAAATTTGGGAAGAGACTTTGTGTTCCTGACATACCAGATCTAAAAAATTAATTGTTGGAAGATTCTTATAGCTCCAATTTTTCTATACACCTTGGTAGCACTAAGATGTATAGATATTTAAAGGAGTATTTTTTGTGGGACAACATGAAGAGAGAGATTTCTGATTATGTGTCAAGATGTATGGTTTTTCAACCGATTAAGGTTGGAAGACAATATCCTGGTGGAGTCATGCAACCTCTTACCATACCTGAGTGTAAATGGGATGATATTACAATAGACTTTGTTATGAGGATACCAAATACTTCTAGAAGGAACGATGCAATATGGTTCATTATTGATCGTCTTACCAAGTCAGCATATTTTCTTGTTATAAGAGAATATTTACCACTTGAATGTTTAGAAAGACTATATATTAATAAATTTTTAAGACTTCATGGAGTACCCTTGTCGATTAATTCTGATCATGATCCTTGTTTTACATCATGATTCTAGAAAAGTCTTCAGAAGGCCCTGGATACTGAACTTTGTTTGAACACTGCCTACCACCCTCAAATTGATGGACAATCAGAATATACTATTCAAACCTTATAAGACATGTTGAGATCTTTCTCACTTTAATTTCAAGGTATGTGGGATCAATATTTACCTCTGTTAGAATTTTCCTATAACAATATCTTCCATTCAAGTATTCAGATAGCACCATATGAAGTGTTATATAGAAAGAGATGTCACACACTAACTAGTTGGGATGATGTTAGGGAAAGAAAACTCTTAGGCCCAGAACTTGTTGAGGAAACAATGTAAAAGGTGAAGATTATCCAAACCCACATCAAATCATCTCAAATTAGGAAAAAGATCTATGCCAATAACTGAAGGAAGGATTTGTAATTTCAAGTATGAGATCATGTTTTCTTGAAGGTATCTTCATAGAAGGGTGTTGTACGATTCGGTAAGAAGGGTAAATTAAGTCCCAAGTACATCAGACCTTTCGAAATTCTAGAACAAATTAGAGTTGTATCTTACCATTTAGAAATGCCTCCAAGTCTCTCCAAAGTTAATGATGTGTTCCATATATCAATGTTGAGAAAATACATGCCTAACCTAATGAATTTACTCACCTATGAAGACATCAAATTGGAACCTGGTATGTCTTATTGTGAAGAGTCTTTCAAGATTCTTGATACCAGAGAACAAGTGTTGAGAAACCGGACGACTCATCTGGTAAAATTTCTATGGAGAAACCATAAGATAGAAGAGGCGACGTGGGAACCTAGGAACTTCTGATGAAGAACCACCCGATTCTTTTTAAATAGTAGTATTCTAAAAATTTCGAGGATAAAATTATTTTAAGGATGGAAGAATGTAACACCCCAAGCTTCCACAATATGTTTCTCTTTAAATAATGCAATAGCTTGCGTTGTGCGCAACTTCAAGTTCTAGCACACCACGACCAATCAAACTAACCGTTATGAATAGTAATACCCACTTTTTGAAATTTTATAAATTTTATTTTTCAAAATAGACTTCATTTTTGGATTTTGAATATCAAAATTAGCTTAGGGTGAATTTTTGGTATTTTTATGAAAACTTTTATTTTTTGATGAATAGTGAAAAACACTGTGTTATTGTTTAAAACCAACTTTTTATTTAAATAATTATTTACTTTAATTTAATTTATTTTAATTAAAAATATATACATAATACCTATATTAGTTAAATGTAATTCATTGGAGTCATTTTATAATAAAATTATATATAAAAAAATATATTGAATTTTTTAAGGTCTTTTACCCACCTTTTAGGCACGTTAACAAATTCTCATAAAACATAATTTTACCGCTTCTATTAATTTAATTTCAAAAATCCAAGACACATGGTTAAAATCAGTAAGTAAAATGTGATTCAATAGGATGAAAATAATTTTTTCTGAATAGTAATTTTTGGATTTTATTTACCACAGTTAAAAGTAAATAGGGTAATTAAAGTTAAAAATGATATTATAATTACCCTAGCACATGTCCTAGTTCAATTTTATAAGTGTATTTCAACCAAAATCAACCTTAGGAATAAAATATGATTCTTTTTGTCCACTTGGATTAGATTAGGACATTTATTATTATTTTATTTAAACAAGAGTTAAAAGTGTTAAATTCAAAGTTTAATAACTAAACCATTTTTAATATAGGGTTATACATAAGATAAATTCAACTATAAATATTCATTTTAAATATAAGAATATTTTTTACATAATAATATTTTATTTATAATTTTTATATATAAAATAATTAAATTTATTTGTGACATAATGATGATGTAGTAATTACCTTATTATTGAAATATTAAATAAATTGATATTATGAATATTAATATAATTATAAATTGAGACTTTTGATGTATTCCACGAAATTTATAGTTTAATATGACATTTTAGGGTTGATTAAATATTTTTTTTTCAAATTTATAAAGTTGTTACGACTTTCACAAAAACCAAATACTAAATAGTGTCAAAATTGAAATAAATGTGTTTTTAAAAAAAATACTATATTATTAATTGATATAATATTCCTATAAATTTAAGTTTCATCCAAAGGACTTATATAAGGTTAGATATATTAATAATTAACCACATGGGGTTCTTTGGGATTTTTATAGTAAGTTTATGAACCATTTATTATAATAATACAAGAATGCAAGGTAAAAGTTAAACTATTTAACTAAAAGTTAAATCTAAAACATAAGGTTAATATGGTGACATAAACCTATATAAAACCTATTGGTTGAGAGTTTTTATACCCATACCCACATTTTCCTCTAAATAAATCCTTTTGGATCCATTATAAACTTAATATGATTGTATAATGAATTTATATTTCAAGCTTTTCCTAAAGTGACCATCACCTCTCTTATAAAAGGGTACTTCCCCTTCTCTCAAAATCACACCTCAAAATCCATTTGTCTCAGAAAAACCCTACTCAAATATCCTCACAACTACCCTCACTTAAACCTAGAGGCATTACTTTGATCATAAATCCAACCTAAGGATCCCTTTTGATCAAATCAAAAGGAAGCACCTGAAGAAGAGGTAATAATTTCATCACCTATTTCAAAGTTCTTTTCTTCTTCCACTTCCTGTTTATTTGTTGTTTACATACCAAAATATTAAATACAGTACCTTATAAATACTATTATGTTATTATAAATATGTTACAGCCATATTCATTATCTTATCCATCCAATAAATGACAAAGTCTCCATATGTGCATACGTACAGCTTACCGTCTCCACGTCGTGGTGTAATTTGTCATTCAACACTTCATTATTTGGATGGATATAATAATGATTATAATTGATGTAAATAATAAATATAACATGTTAATGATTCTTTATATATGATATAACATCCAATTACATACTATTCCACTATCAATAGAATGGTATTGTTTCTCATGCGTATATACGGATTACCGTCTCCACGAACGTGTTGAGATTCATTCCCTAGTATAACCATTCAAGAATAATTTTCATTTTATGATTAAAAATAATGTTTAGGAATTTAATATAATTTTTGATATTAATCAAATACATCCTATATTTAAAAAACATGACTTACATAACAAAACATATAAATGAAAACGAATCAGTTAACACCTGAAACAATGATACTACTGAAATATTATTAACAAAATAATATTATAAGATCATATATAATATCATATTTATGTATATGGTTCTTGAATAATTTAATAAAAATTATTTAACTATTATACAATATTTTAATGTACCCTCAACCAAGGAAAATTACAAGGTAAGGGTTAATTTTACAATCTCTTTATTATCCGAGGTTGTTTATATGTAAGTATCTACTGGGACCTCTTTATCATCGACATCTATGTTTCTTAAAAATGTATTTTAAAAAAAATTACTATTTCCTAGACTGTGGGTTAAAGTAATTTATACCCTTGTTTTACTTTCTTAAAAAAATTATAAAGGAATATTTCAGTCGTTTTCCAAACAAGGTCTTTTACGACCTTTTCGACAAAATTTAGGAAAGAATGTTTTTTTAACTTATACAGAGAGTGTGTCTATTTTCCACTATTATAACACCTTATAATCTTCCCTTATAATATTATAAGAATATTTTCAAAATAAAAGTTTTATTTTATAATTATGTGAATTTTAAATGATTACAAAATATAAATAGATATTTCTCTCAAATAGTTTTGATTTCATCTATGTCAACATCCTTTAATGGATTTTACACCTGTTTGAAGTTGATTTATTATAATACAATCTTCCTTATTATATTGAAGTTTTTTTGATATGTCTGACTATGGATGTGTTATTTTTATACCATTCATGGTTTATGGTTAAATTATTAAAAAAAATTATGCTAGTTTTAATACGAATGTTTAAGTTATGTTTCAACCTTTTCATATGAGGAATGCATTGGACTTAGTAAGTGAGGGATGAAGCCCACTATAGCTCCTAGATGAATCGGTAAGTCTCATGAAACAAACTATTGTCTTGGCACAAGGCATTGACAAAATCTTATTTGTAGTCTTTGAATGAGGCCTTGACTATGTCATTATAATGTCCGACAATATGCATTCCATCATTATGAAATTGGCTATTGATATTGCATGTGATTATTCGACTAGTAGAATATCCATGTGAATAAGTAAATGGAATTATTTGATTTATCTTTCACATATTATTCTGAAGTTTATGTTTAAAAGGTTTTTTCTAGTCTTATACATTACCTTAAATGTTTATGTATATTTATAAAAGTTTCCACTATATTTTTATCTTTACTAAGCATTTGAGATCACCCCTTTCTTATGTTTTATTTTTCCCCAGATGTGAAGAATTATATTATGATTAACCTATAGGGATAGGACAATGATATGAGTGTGTTCAAAAGGGGACACAATGTTGTTGTTTTTATTTTATGATGTTATGTAAAACTTATGTATGTATCTAGTACTTTCAAGTCTACAAAACTGATTGGTCTTTCAGGACTTGATCTCTTGTGATCATGCCAATATGATGTAATAATGCACTGACTCTGGGAAACTAGGGTCTGGGCATTATAGTTTTAATCATCCCTGGTATAAGGTAGGTGTTATGTAGCTTATCCCTCTATGTTTCATTGATTATAGAATAACAATGTTGTACTGTATGCCCGAATTCTTGGGTTTCTCCTATAGATTATCAATTTCTTGAAATTAAATTCTTAGACCACCTTATAATGTAATATAGACTCCTATCATTATGGTTGGAGGTTATGTCCTTGACCCAAACTGCCCCTCCAACTGAGTTCATTTATTTTTTTCATATTAAGATATTATGTCCTCTTTACAATTGTACCACCCATTGGGTGTATTAATTAAAATTAAATGAATTAAATGGTTGTATTATGTTTGAATTTACCTGTTGGGTGTATTTTATTTATTTAATTGAATTAAAAACATGAATTTGAATCAAATGAATTGTTTAAATATAATATCATGATTTCTAATAAAACCTCTCATTGAGGTACGTTGTCTTCTATAACAAAAATGATATATTTAATAGTTTGTTTTTTGGATTGGTGGAATGATTATTACATAGGTCTTATTATTATGTAATTGAAATGATCAATAGGCTTGTACCTCTCCTTTAGTATCCAGGACTTGTGATGTGTCTTGCTTATATACATAGTCCTTCTACTTTCACCTTGTTTATGATAAGGAATGGTTATATAAGTGTCCTATTTAGTGATTAATTTTAAAAGGAATGAATTTATTTTTATACCTCGAGTGATACTCAGATTCTTTTTTAGGTGATTCCAAGGATGAGACCATGGTTCAATGAGGCTTTATACACCGAGGGAATTACTTGTTATATCTTGGACGGGATCACCATACATATTTCTTACCTTCATATGATAGATACAAGTTCCTATGGGAGAACCCATGGATGGTCATAGTGGAAAGATGGTTACTCCATTCCATGAGTGATACTCGTACCCCTTTTTGAGATACTAGGGGTAGACTCATAGTGGACATGTTTTACCTTAGGTCGAGAGTGATACTTAGGATTTCATTTATGGATCGCCATGGATGAACTCCTTTGGTTTTGGATAATTGTTATGCTTATAGTGAGATACTTGGGTTCTTTTGTAATGTTATCATTATATAGGCCCATTATTCCATTTAATTAAATACAATATATGCCTCTTTTTAATTTAATGTAAAATGAAAATCAAATAAATCAATGGATGTGTCCACTAGTACAAATCACATTCATAGGATCGGTCCTTCCATTCTACTTAGTTATTATAACCCATTATAACATTATTTCTTATATATATAGGTTTACAATGGGCAGAGAAATTTATAACTTAGGTTGAAGCAGGTATGTTTGAGTTGGGTGTCCTTGAGAAACTTGATCCCATCTTGGTTATTTATTTATTTTCACATATTTGATTTACCTTTGATATACATGCACACATATTATTTTGTATTCATGAAATATATTATACTTTAGAAATCATTGGTGGATACCTACTAAGTATATTTAACACCCTTTTTGGGCCACCATTGCATTGGGGTACCTAAATAGACCTCATAGTTGCAAGACCAGGATCTTTTTCTTATGTTGTTCATTGTACATGAGAGCTTAAGAGCATAGGACTGAGCTGGTACTCAGGATTCTTATGGATTTAGACTTTTGGATTCCATTCATTTTATTGTATTATACTTATTGTTTTATTTTTCTTTCTTATACCTCATATTATCATCTGGTAATGCAATCATGGTTGTATTTGGCGTTGTCCATGTTTACTCAATGATTATATTTATCTTCCACTTCTTGGTATTTTATTAATTTATACTATTTTTTCTCATGTATATTGATTTATGCTTAATTACACCAATATGATACTTTGATCTTGAGGGTATAGTCTCCCCACCATATCATCATTAGACCCTCACTTCTAGTCGATAGACTCTAGCGTATAGGGAAGCACGCTTGAGGCCATGTGGGGACCATTCTAGCTACTATTTTAATTTTCAGTCGAGCTGGGATGTTACAAAGTGGTATCAGAGGTTTATTTTCTTTTTTCTTACCATTTTGAGATATTATATAGGTGACTAGGAATGTGTTAGTGCTTGTTAAATATTCATTTTTCAGAATGATCAACCCATATATAGGGGGAAAGTTCATGTGTCTACAGATGGTATTGTTTTTTGTGCTATTTTTTATTACAGTTTATTATGATTTCACTTTGATTGATTGGAGTAATTTTACTTGATTGCTGAATTATGAGATTATAGTAATTACCCTTGGCCTGATATGACAAGGAGGTATCATCAAATGCATCATTATAGACACATAGGGATTCACATAACTTGTGTTTTCATGAAATGTAGATTGCATTTCTAGGTTGATTGAAATTTATTGATGTGGCTTGTGTGTTTTATTATCATGAATTTTATATTACATGTTAGGAATTCTAATAACATGTTTACTTTTTACCTTTCTAGGTGTCTTATTAGAATTCTTATTTATATAACATAATCTGTGTTTAATTTAACATTTTTTCTAGTACAATATGCTTTTATGATTTAATTGGTATGCTTTGATCATATTACATTCCTCGGTGCTTAGTAAGTATGTTTACTTTATTTACTACTTTTTATTTCCTTCCCTGATATAATTACAAATAAAATATGAGTTAAATAAAATTCCAGTAACAATCTAAGTAGTGTTTTCCTATATATATTGATTATGACATTCTATTTGACTAACCAAACATAACTTTTCTGAGCCATGAACCATTGGATTCATGGGTTGCAGCATATTAGTTGTGATTAAATGGGTGCAAAATTATAATATATGAAGTGCATAGTGCTTTATAAATTGAAAAATGGTGACCCATCTAATCGAACCATGATTATGATCATACTACATATATATATATATATATATATAAATGGATGTATAAATATGAACACTGTTAAATTTTGATGTTTGAATGACTTTTTCCATTATAAGGGCCTATAATTTTATAACATGGGCATGATGACTCATATGACCAAATACCTAAATGCACAACTAGACCTGAGTAATACATTTGGGGCATGTTTATTATGAGATAGGCTTGAATCGACCCAAGTAGGTCGGTCATAGTGCTTGTGATTATAATATAAACTCGTTAAGGGTGTCTTAAAAATATTAATGTTTTAAATAGAAAGTGGGTTTCTTTTAGTTGAAACTAAACTGGATTATTGAGACCCTATTAGGTCACCTTTATTTTTTATGTTTGATACTAAACCCCATTGGGGTATACATGTACCATGTGGGGATGGTCATTTAAAGAGTTTCCAGCTGCCTATATGGAAGTACATATAGGAAAATGGTGGCATCATACTTGACTAGTTACCTTTTTAATTAATAAAAGATCTATTTTTTCCTTGATATTTATTACTATATTCGGCCTTGTTTAACTAAAATTTAAATTACAACCTAAAGGTTTTTTTCTTATATAGATTACAATTGACATTTTCTTTAACTAAGATGATAGTAAAATCTTATAAATAAATGAAAGATGTTTAAAATGGGGTTTACATAATAAAATTCCTAATTATAAAAGGATTTAAGTTTGATAAATGATGTTTAAAGTAATTTTATTATAACTTTCATGAGTTTCTTGTGGCTTCTTCTAAATAAAGTACCTTGTACAAAGGTTTTTACAAATTAGTACTTTGTGTTAATTTTAGATTTTAAAGTGATTAAATAATTAAATGTTACTTTAGGTAATTAATTAAAATGAAACCCTAAGAGTTTTTCCTATCCTTATCCCTTGTTTAAAGGTAGTTTAAATGCTTTCCTTGAGTTCTTCCTTGAAACAGAATGTGATTTTTTTCTATAGGCTTCTTCTTTCTTAGTCTAAACCCAAATAATATTCCTTTATGCCTAGTGACCTTTTATATTAATGACCTTGTTTGGGTCTAAAATATATGTTTTGATGAGGGTATATACTGTTATAGGTATCTCCCTCATACCTTTAATGATCTTTCTATATTCTTGTAAGTAGTCTTTGGTGTGAGGTTATATTCATGTATTGTTTGTCCTTCATAGTACTCTTATATTTTAAAAGGACTCTCTTTTCTTGATGGGTGGTCTCTTGGTGTTTGACCCTCATTAAGGGCATGAGAATCATGTAATTATTGGTTTTAGTAAGTTATGCATGCATAGGGTATGGTCAACCTCTTAGTAGGTCATGTGACCCATTCTCCTTCTTCAGTGTGGGACGACTCGAGAGGTTGTCCTCTAATTTACTATCATATGGGATAATGAGACTCTTGAATAGTTATTTTGTGGACCATAGGATACTGAGATGCATAAAGATGATAAGTCTATGTATAATATTAGGTATGTTACATTTTTCTTATGAAATATCAAGGTTGCATGCGTTGATATACACAGTACCTATCAAGCTTCTAAATTGTGTAGTGAACCATTTAAGTTTGGTAAATCCTTGAGCTATTATGTTTAAGTTTCCAATCATCCCTAGTGCAGAGTGACCTAAGATTTAAAGGAATTATAAGTCTTCCCAATGCTCATGATGATGTTTTAAAGGTGGGTCGGGTCTTTTTACATGTTGGTTGGTTGATTTTGGCTTTTACACCTATTGCTTTGAAACGTGTGGAGGCGTATTAAATCCCAGTCGAGCCTGGGGACAATACCTTCCATATGGGATAACCCCAGTTGATCCTAGAACTTGTGTAGTGGGGCTAGGGAATGTCCATACTATGGCCCAGTTAGTGGCATAGGTTTGTTAAAAAAGGTTTCTTTTTGTTTGACCTATAAAGCTCCTAACAACGGACCAGATATCTCGTAGGCCCACCGACTTGTAGGTTGTGCTTAAATGGGACACTAACTAGGATGGATATTGGGAATTATCCCCTAGCCAGTTGGGTATTTAAACTTTCCTCCCCAGATATTTGAAGCCATGGCTTACTGTAATAATAACCACTGAGGAGAATCTCTCGTACCATTGTTCCATATAGTGTAGTTGTACCAGAGAAGATCCCTAGTTAGTTAAATGCTATTCATCCCTAGGTTTGATTCTCTAGGAAGATAAAATAAATAACCATCTATCTAGGGGATATATCTAGGATACTCATCCTAGTTATTGGCCTAGTGGAGTGCATCCCATGATTTAGTGGGTTGTGAGGAATCTGGTTCGTTGTCGGGAGTGTCATGGGTCCAACAGGATGATCATGGAGTTAGACATTGGAATTCAATTCATTTTATTGTATTGTATTTTCTATTTTATTTTTCTTTCTTATACCTTATATTATGATCTGTACATGCATCCATGGTTGTATTTTGAGTCTTCCATGTTACTCGGTGATTATATTTATCTTTCGATGCTTTTTCTTTTCTTAATTTATATTGTTTAAACTATTGTTTATTGATCTATGCCTAATTATACCACTGTGATACTCTTATCTTGAGGGTATAGTCTCCCCACCATGCTTCTATTATACCCTGACCACTAGTCTATGGCCTCTAGTATATGGGGTGGAACACTTGAGGCCATGTGGCGAGAGGTCCAACTACTCTTTTCATAGTCAGTCGGGACAAGACATTACATCATTATATATTAAATCATGAAAGAAGGTGTATTTAATACATGTTGATTCACCCATAAGGAATTATTAAATCCTCTAGGAATGAATCAAATTAGAAATTTATTTGTTCCCAAACCGTACTAACTACAAAGGCGTAATATAGCAAAATTAAGGGGTCGAACTCATAGAGAGCGGGGAATGCAGTGATGAAAAATATTAACTAAAGGTTAGGTTGCTCTAATTTTTGATTGATTTTATTAAAATAATGATTAATTTAAAATAAATTAATTCAAATACAAAAATATAATAGAGGTTAAATAGTTTCTATAGATGGTTTTTCTAAATAAATCCATCTTTTCTTAAGGAAATAATCATATCAGATAGTTGGGAAATCAAACAGTTATATCGGTAGAAGAAATGATAATTCCCACTCAATATACCCTAGAATCCAAACTATTCTTGGCCATATGAATTAAAATACTATGATTAATTAAGTTTATATTTCAAAAAGCATAATAATAATTGCATTCAATGGTCATGAAAAAATCATCTCAATATTGTTGGGGTTCATTAATTATTGAAAACATATAGTTAATAATTAAACAAAGAATAAAATAGATGTACATGTACAACATGATACCATCAAATAAAATCATATTTAAAAGCAAAGGTAAATATAAATATGATGTTACACATCCCATTTAACTAATTCTACTCTCCCCTATGGGTTTTATCCAACCATTGTTGGGTCATCACCAATGACGATTAAACCCAAAACCATATGGAAGAGAAAATATGAGAGTTAATGAGGATGAGAATGAATAAAAAGATATATTGTAATTAAACTAGAAATAATCTAATTATTACATTAAATAAAGAAAATAAAAATAGAAATAAAATCTATTTGTGGATGTTTAGAACCCTACAGCATCCTCCTGGTGGTCGTGCCTCAATATTGGAATGCAATACATATATCTCTTGCCAGAACCGTCTATTTATAACCCTAAATGTAATCTAAGGGCTCCCCAGGTCAAATATCTCATTAACTTGATGTTTTCAGATCATACGGATAACCCCCCCATTAAAATAGGCATGGAATCTTCATTCTTTAAAATCATTTTGAGTGTTTTCACATTGTGTAATATTTACACAACGTGTAATATTTTCACATCGGGTAATTTTTACATGGTGTGTATCATCAACTTAAAATATCAAAACCTCTATTTTTCCTACTTCTTTAATTTTTTTCCTTGAAAGTGCTTCATGATCATCCTTAAAAATCTGATGTTGCACCAATTCACTTTGTTTACATCATGAAGTGAATTTTTGTTACTCAACTGCCACGTTTTCTATCATATGATACAATTGTTGGTCCTGTATAAGAATACTCAAAACATAAATATCAGGGCATCATCTCATATTAAATAAATTAATATCCAATGGAAACACATATAAAAACCCATCAAAATATAGATGAAAAATATAGATATCACATGGGTTGTAATATCTCAACTTGCCAAGAACATGAAAAAAAATTCAAAAAGAAGAAATTTTACAAATGATCCAAGAAGGTAAGTCAAAAGGGGGAACTATAAATGAAATGATATGAATTTAATAATAATATTCACATCAAGATGGAATAACACATCCACAAGAATAATCTTAAATAAAATAATCAAGGTAAGAAGGCTTTCAAATTCATAATGGGAAGTGTGAGAAATGATTCCATGGATCCAAATTTCTTATCCACTTAAATTGAATTAAGCCCCTTGTGCCTTATGGAACATTTTGATGAAGTTATCGAGGTTAGTACCCCTCTTACTATTTCATCCTCCCCCTATTCCTCTCCAAATTCTTCTCCTTTTTCTTATTCTTTTTCTTATATTTACAATAAATATGAAGAAATAAATTATAGTCATGATAAAATTTAAAATGTATTTAATTAATGTTATTAATTATATAATGAACACGAAAATAAATATAATAATTTGATCCTATAAAAATACCAAATTAAAAAAGATAAGAATATTCTCTTTAAAGAAAAGCAAGATTTATCCATGAACTTCAAAAATCAATAAGATATAGATAAAATAAAATATACCATTAAACAACTCAAAAGTTCTCTTTTCAAATTCACT
Organism: Viscum album; assembly: GCA_963277665.1. NCBI lineage: Eukaryota > Viridiplantae > Streptophyta > Magnoliopsida > Santalales > Viscaceae > Viscum > Viscum album. Next base: position 1,904,752,015 of record OY728136.1, read on the forward strand.
CAAGGGGAATAAAATTTAAATAAAATTTTGGGATCTAAAAAATAAATAAAATAAAAAGTTAGAATTTGGTTTTAATAATCATGAAAACAACTCAAGAAATCCAAAGAAAACCACATTTTTTTAAGTATTCTCATAAAATAAGTTTTCTAATTATTTTAAAATATTTTGAAATTTAATTTATTAATGTGGTTTCATGAATTTAAGATATGGGATACAAAATAAAATTCATATTTCTTCCAATATTTCCAAATAAAATTCATCTTTCTTCCAATATTTCCAAAATAAAATTCATATTTCTTCTAATATTTCCAAAATAAAATATTATGCTAAAAAAAATTGGATTCAAAAATCATTATTGGATAACATTAGTGGAACCAAGTGTTTTTGGTAGAAAAACCTTTGGTCATTTGATTTTTTTGTAAAGTGACATGAGATCAAAACCTAAGAATCTATATAGTATCTATATAGTGGTTTCTCAAGATATATGTGTCATGACCTCTCCAAATTTAATAAAATTGATAAAATATAAGGAGATCACATCACTTTATATGATAACTCTAGGGGTAAGATAATTGGTGAAGAAACGATCACTTATTCTAACTTAAATATTATAAAAAAATATTATTAAAAATATTGAAACAAATTTTACTAAGAATTAGTCAATTATGTGATAGTGGTTTAAAATTATTTTTCAAAAGTTATTTTTTCAATGTTTGTAACTTAAAAGAAAAACATCTATTTATCCCTGTTTGATTTAAAAATGTTTATAAAATCAATTTAAAATATCTTGCTATCCAAAATGGAAAATTTTTTAGTGGAAAATTTATTATTTCATGGATTTGGGATAGATTCCTTAGTTAATTTAGCATATAATAACTTTTAAATTTTAGTTGTTATAAACTAGTATAAGATTCTCTTAAACTATATATTAAAGATGAAATGGTTTCTAAAGCATGAATAAATGTTAACCAACAAAAATCTTCCTTTAAGTCATAATTTTTTCTTTAAAATGTATTTAACTAATTCATATTTACCTTTTTGTTCCTATTTAAATTTAATTTATAGGAGGTAAATACTATATTTTTTTATTGTTGATGAATTTTTAAGATTCACAATTTTATATTTATTATATTATAAAAGTGAAGGTCATAAATCCTTCATAAATTTTTCTAAAATAATTGAAAATAAAAATGGTATTAAAATTATTTCAATGCTAAGTTATCATGGAGGAGAATTTTATAATAAGTTACTTGATGATTTATGTTCTTCTAAAGGTTTTAATTGTTATTTTTATTATTCTAGAACCCCTCAACAAAATGGGGTAGTTTATAGGAAAAATTGAACTATAAAAGAATACAATAGAACTCTTTTAAAATATTTTAATCTTCAAAAATACTTTTGGGTTAAGACCATGAATATTTCATGATGTATCATTAATCACTTTCTCATAATACATATCCTCAATAAGACCCCTTATGAACTTTGGAATAATAAAAAACCCAAAGTTATATTTTTAATGTTTTTGGTTACAAATGTTTTATTTTAAACACCAAATAAAATCTTGGAAATTTTGATTCTAAATTTAATTAAGGTGTATTTATTGGGTACTCAAACTCAAGAAAGGAATATTGATTCTTTAAAAAAGGAATAAAATAGTGGATGAATCAATCCATGTTGTATTTGTTGAAAAATTTCCAAACTCTCTTTATCAAACTATTTTTGAAAGTGATGTTTTAAATAAACCCTCTCAAACTAAATAAGTTGAAGAAGAATATGATTTTATTTAGAATTATTTACCTAAATATTTCAAAAAAATCTAAAAAAATCCCCTTGAAATGTTATTAGATATCTATAAGCGGGAACTCATCCTAAAATATCAATCTTAAATAAGGTTGAACACCTTGCCAATGTCTCTCACCTTGAACCCCAAAACCATAATGATTCCCTTAATGATTAAAATTGGGTACTTTCCATGAAATAGTAACTAAATAAATTCACTTGAAATGATATATGTACTCTCATGTAAATACCTAATGATCATCCCTTTATAGGATCTAAATGGTTTTCAGAAATAAGATACAAGAGTTTGGTAATATTACTAGAAATAAATAATCTTTAGTTTCTAACAATTATAACCTAGAAGAAGGAATCAACTATGGTGAAAACTTTTCCCCCATTTCTCGATTATAATATATTTTAATATTTTTAGAATATGGTTCTTATTTTAATTTAAAACTATTTCAAATGGATGTCAAAATAACCTTTTTAAATGGATTTATTTCTAAAAATATTTTGGTATTACAACCACATGAATTTAAAAATCCCATTTATCCAAATTATTTTTTCAAATTATCGAAATTTATTTATGGTTTAAAATAATCCCTCGGTCTTGGTACGAACATATTTCAGATTATCATTTATCAAATGGTTTTAAATTGTGAAAAAATGATTCATCTTTTTTTAACTATTCTAAAATGATTTGTGACTTGTTCATATTTACATTGATGATGTGATTTTTTTGCTATAACAATGAATCTCTTTATTTTGAATATTTTGATTTAATAAAAAAGGAATTGGAAATGTTCTTTATGGTTGAACTCAAATTCTTTATCAGTTTATTAACTTCTCAAATAAATGATGGTACCTTTCTAAATTAAGTCAAATACACAAATGAAATCTTAAAATTATTTGGTATGGATAACACTAAAGAAATTACTACAAACTTTATTACATTTTTTAATCTTATATTAGAGTAATACAATAATATGGTCAACAACAAGATTAATAGAAATATGATTGGTATTACACTTTATCTTACTATGACCTGACTTGATGTCATGTTTGGTGTTTGTCTCTATGATTATTTTACATAAAATCCAAATGAGTCTCATTTAAAAACTATCAAAAGTATTTTTTTTATTTAAATGAATCTAAAAATCATGGGTTCTTGTCCAAAAATAACTTTTTTAATTTATTTATTTTTCCAATGCTGATTTTAGAGGATGCTAACTAGATAAGAAAGTACTAGTGAAACTTTCTATCTACTAATAAAATCCCTCAACTCATGGAGTTGTAAGAAGTATAATCCCTTCTCACTTTATACAAAAAAAATAGAATACATACCCACCATGAGTTATCCCACTCAAATAATACAGATGAAACACATACTCTTAGACTTTAATCTTATATTTAATAATATCCCTATTAATTTTGACAACATGAGTGTCATTAATATCTCTAAAAATCCTACCCAGCACTCTCACACCTAACACATTGATCTTAGACACCATTTCTTGAGAGTCACTTCCAAAAAATGTGATATATTAATTGTTTCTGTTCTGATGAAATATTAACTCAATGATATTTTCACCAAATCTTTATCCCATGATCATTTTAAATTCATTAAAGGTGGATTAATAATGGTTTACTTGTGATAATTTTTATTTGATCTATTAATATATTGAGTTATCTTTTTGAAATTATTTTTAAATATTTTAAATCCTTTTTAAATCTTTTGAAAAATTCAATTTCTTGTTTTATTATTTATCTTTGGTGATTATTCCTTTATCTCACATGTGCTATTATTTCATGGGGATCCATACCCTTTTTTTAATTCATAAATTTACCTTAAGGGTGATCTTTTTCAAATTAATAATTATTTCCTTCAAAATATTTCCTCTTATTTTAAAATTTTAAAAATTATATTTTATTAAACAAACTCTATTTAACATATTTTCACAAGGTTTTAAACTATCTTTGTAATATTAATATTTATTTTAAAATTGCCTTTTATTTTTAAATCTATTTCAAAAAAAATTAAAATATTTATAGGATAAATATGTATATTCTATATTTTTTTAAACTTTTTATATATCTCTTAAAAGAAATTTAAAGATGAGTAAAAATATTTTATATAATTATCTCTATAATAAATTTTTTTCAAATTTATTTGATGAAATGAAAATTAAAGGATGGTTACCAATTATGGTTTCACTTTAAAGTAAATTCCTTAATCTATTTCAATGATTAAATCAATTAATGATGGTAAAATTATTTCTTAATAAATGTTGTATCGCAGAAAAGGTATTTACTAATTTTATTCTTCTTTTTATTTTTATTTTTTAATTATTACTTCTCTATTTTCTTCACTTTTTTTATTATTTTAATTTTTCTATTCTGTTTTTCTTTTCACTCTCTATATATCTTCTAAATACACCTATTTAAAGGTATTTGGAATTTAAGAGGTGTTTTAAAAAACTTTTTTTATTATTTTTTCAAATTATATTCTCTATTTTAAAATATCAATTAAGTTTTTCTTTATATCCTTCCTCTTAAGTTCCTCTTTCCTATCCTTTTATTTTTTTATAATTAGAAAGGGGTAAAACATATTAGGATTTTTATTTTATTCATAAAGGGGGAGTAGTTTTTCACAAAGGGGGGTTTTCTTAAAAATTTATAATTTTTGTGGTGGTTCTTAATTGTTTTACTAAGTGGGGTTATTTAAAATATAATCTTAATGTATTTATCTTATTTATGAAATTAGTTCCTTATTTAAATATTATATTGTTGAATATCTTTTTAATATCTTGAATTTTATAGCTATCACTTTTACTATTGGTTCATACTTGATTTATCTATTTATTTTTAGTTTTTATGATCAAAAAAATGGAAATATTGTTTTACCTCTCTCTCTTATTATTTTTTCATGATCACAAACACTCACATGTGTTTCTAAAATTTTCATTTAAGTGAGTTTTAGTATTCTTAGATATGAAATTTTAATGTCAACCCAATGATATTTTGATGTCTTGTTAAAGGTTTGTAATTATCTTAATTCATCCTTAAAAAACTTGTAATTATATTATAAGATACATATATGTTTTTTAAGGAAGTAGAGGTGGACACTCTTGATGATGGAAGTGTGCAGACAACACTGGATAACCAGTTCATGGCACTAATCATCTGGTGCCATAATGGTAATAGCTTTAATTGTCCATAAGTCCCACCAACTATCTAGTGACTCATCCATAGTTTGATAATTATGTTCAAAGGCCCTTGGTCGGCCACTATCCAGTAGCGGATCTCTGGTGAAGGTTATACAGTTGCCCCGACTTCTAGGTAACCCACTGGCTACCTAGTGGAGGCTACTAGGTATCCAGTGGCGTCAAGGTAGAAACATTGGTAATGCCTTTATTATCATAAAAAGAGTATAATGGTGGTTTTTCTTCACTTCATTTCACCCAAATAATTAAACAATTTTTTAGATCCTTTTGAATCCTATAAAATAATTCCCTTGGACTCTTCGAAGATATATCTTTCTCCCAATGATTATCTTCGATTGATTCAATGTCGAAGTTCTAGATTTATCCAAAACCTCCCAAATATCCATTATAAAGTTTTTAATTTTTAAATGTTATCAACCTTTATTATAAATCACTCATCCTAAATAATAATCATCCTTCCAATATATTTTTAATTAGATTTTTAATTGGTTTTACAAAAGAAAACCTCTCTCTTCTCATCACCTTTATCCAATAGGTTCTCACTCTAAAAAAGTGAGGGATGACTTCCTTGGATATTGGTGAAGATCAAGAGGGTTATCAAAAGAAAAAAAAATTAGGGACAATTTTCTTGATCCCCTCCAAGATCAAGGTATTAATAATATTAAATTCTTGAGTCAATGGATGTAGAGGTTGTAGATCACATCAATCTATTTATGAAATCCATATAAATTTTTTTGATATCTCTTTACTTTATCACATTTAATAATTTATCATTGATTCACATACTCATATAAATCCAATTTGTTCATTTCCAAAATTAATTTACTCTGATATTATCTTTATAAATTTGATCAATTTTATCAATAATCACTAAATAATTTAAATTTGAATTATCCTTTTGTTTAAATTTAAATTTTTAAAAGGTAAATTCACCCCCCCCCTATTTCCATATTTCATTAACCATAGTATCATATTTAATTCAATATGATAATGAAGAAAATTATATAAAATATACATACCTCTTTTATAGTATGACCCAACTCTGACTATATAGATGAAGTATGTTTGATTGAGATCACTAAGAAATGACTTAGTGACTCTCACCTCTATAGGTAGTACACTTGTCTTGTACTTAACTATTTCACTCTATGAAGAGGAATCGAACTGGTTAGTGATAAGGCCACAAGAATGCATCCCCGTATGCCAGAATATTCAAACTAAAGTAAGGCTATATGGTGTGGTATTGGGTAGACTATGCCCTCATGTAAGAGTAATCAAACAATAAAAGTACCAAAACATAATCTATATATGTAAATAATCATAGTATAGAATAATTAAATACACTAAAATAGAATCATGGTATACTAATAAATGGAATACAATAAAGGCTTGAACCTCCATACCATACATACAACACTAATCACCCACTAGGATGACCACATATACATGAGTACATAAAAAATATTGAAATAAAATTATAGGGATGTACTATATACTCTAAGACAAACCACATACTTGATATACATATACATATTTGATCTTTCCTACTCAATTAGTCTTAGACCTCAGCCTATACCATGGTTGAGATCAAGTGAATGTCTAATCAGGTACCCTAGTGTAATAAAATCCTAGGAAAAGTGTGAGTAAATAAATATTTAGAGAACCACCAATGTGATCCCATACATATCCAACAAATGTAGTGTATAAGTATGTGAGATATTAATCATGATAAAAATATAAATAATAAATAACTAATGAAAATAAACTAAAAAAAAGTTATACCGTAATATTATGTCATAATGGCATGCTCATGAAATGTGCTCATCCTGGATGAGACACAACTGGAAGTAAATAATAAAATAAAACCCAATACGATCCTTGGTTTCATGAATCTGATTGACTATAAATCTTGTGAATGAGGCAGTGATATGAATGGTTTAGCATTCAAGATGTGCATAATAATATTGATCATTGGGTATATAATACTGATTGATGATATGTACTTCATAAAACACCAAAAATGTCTCTAATAAAGCTATGTCACCATAGGGGGATACATATCCTAACCCTAGGTTCACTCGTACTCACCTCCAGTCACTGTAATGAAGGATTCTAGGAAGTATTTGGACACCCTGTAAATGACTCTAAGTTGGATTACATACCACTCAACCCATGTAATCCAGTCTAATGTTTGACTCCTAGGTCCCAGCCCATAGGTAAATCTAGACATTGAGACTCAAATTATCCCTTAGGGGATAAAACATAGACAACATATAAGGAATGATCTTCATATCCATGTACAATATCAACATCCATTCAATAAAAAACTCAATAACCTACTCCTAGACAACTCTAGTGATTTTCGTATTGGCGTATCCACTAGACCCTGGGGTGAATCCTAGATGCCTCTTGAGGAGAGAGGAATTATCCTCAAGAATGTCTGAATAAGGTAATAGAGCATCATGTCCAACCATCTATAATGAATGATGAGAAGCACAATGTTCAACATCCAATCATGTAAGTATGAAAATATAGATCCTAGTATGTACCTACGGTCATCCCCAAGAATATAATAAATCACATACACTCAATAACCATATCCTAGGAAGTGTTTCTAGGTATCCAAAAATAGTAAGGCTCAGAAGTTGAATCCCAAGAAGTAACTATGGGCATCCCATCCTAAATCGCATTGCCTCTGGGTCACTAGCCAAAAATATCAGGAATCCCCTCTAGAAATCATAGTTGCCCCAACAATAACCAAGTGAAAGAATAAATAAAATAATGAGGGGGGATAAATTCTTAACCCACCACTACTCCCACAACCCCATAACATGAAAATTTTGGTACAGGTTATAAGGTGAAACATGATACCATTTATATTGAAAAACCATAACACACAAGGTTAGTTCCAATCAAACATTGGGGCTCACACTAGGTCCCATAGGTCAGTACTCAAGAGAGGCATCCTACTTGTTATCCTTGATGTTCACACATAACAAAGAGGTAACCCTCTTAGACTCCCCTAACTTAGAATATAGGCAGATTCATGCCTCTTGGAATCCTCAGGAATAGTATGAAACTAGAGGTATCCTAATTGGGATCTTCTAGGTCAAATTATAGGTGTAGGTATTCTTCATGGGATCCTAAATCACAATCATAGTCTCATATCAAGGTATAATCCAACGTATAGAGATTTTTAGTGACCCATTGTGTTCATTCATTTAATCTAACCCAATTTAATTCAATTTACTAGTTCATTCAAAAGATCCCCAACATGGGTAATATCACTCAGGGGGAAGCCCAAGAATACACATAATACTATAACATGTATCAGAAAGATAGGGAAGGTATGACAGGCCATATACCTTTTTGAGGCTTTTTATTTATTTTTCCAAGTGATGGTAGTAGCTACCAATGCCCATCCAAGATCATCGAGATGTGCAGGGTCATATCTCATAATAAAATCGTCTGAATTAATTAATGATAACTAATATAATTAATTAATAAAACATAACAATTCATAAAATATTTGAACAAAACTAATTATTTCTGCATAAATATTGAAACCTCTTCAGTCGATCACGCCGCGCCAGAATAGTGACCAAACACTCATAAACAACCCATGACACATCATCAACTTTGGATTAGGAATAATCTCTAATAAACTAAATCCAAACATAAAACTTAGAAATTTAATTTAAGTCTTAAATTTTTAGGAATACACTGCGATGACGTAACTCAATGAAACATCACACAGCAAAGTGTAGATTGCCTCTCGGGTCACACTCTTCTTAAGAAAATTAAAATGCATACCATCGATATATGATTCCACCATGCTCTAGTATAATTGTGACTAGGATCCTTAACTAGAGAAACCAATATTATAGGAAGATGAAAAAAAACTCAATAGAGGATAATAGAGTTGGAAGCTTACTTAAAGTCTTCTAAATCATTTTATGGTGTTCTATTCCGACCAAGAATGAGGAAGAACTCCTATGGAGGAAGGGGAAGAAGGATGGCACATATAGGGGAGATTCTGGGTGAAATATGGGAGAAAGAGGGGAAACCCCATTTAATGGTTAGAGGGTAAAATGGAAATTTACCCCTTTTAATGAGGTTCATGGTAAGGCCACATGGTCTCAAAAATTGTACGCCAACTATGTGGTGCTACTATTCACAAGCACCTCTACCTCACACGGTTTCAGTGCACTGTTAGTCGACCAGTGTGCCAACTATGTGACATTTATGTTTCTTAATGCAGACCCTCACATGGTTTTTCCAGGTTTTCCACATGGTTTCTTAAACTGTTCTCTTTTATAAACTAGGCTATATGGTTAGGCCACATAGTTAGCACTAATAATGCACCAATAGTGTACCGTAGGATGCACCTTTCCAAAACCTTGGTTTCATGCCCTAAACCACTAGGATACTCTTGAAACCTCTAATACATATTCCAAGATTCAAAAAAACAAAAAAAAAATATTTATAGGGACTAAACCCTTCAAATATTCATTCTGAATCTCTGATCAATATTTGACCTATCTAGTAATTGAAAATTCAAATTCCTTTTGAAAATTTCAAACCTGAAAAACATAGAAACTTAAAACCTCCCAACCTCAATATTTATCATCCCTGAGAAATATAAATGGGCATAAAAATGAAAAAATATACCTACTTGGGTTGTGAAATCCATACAAACAGTTTTGTTTCATCTCCGAATGCCTAACACGCTTCCAAGAGTCATTTTAAACTTACGGTTCTTAACTCACCAAAATCTAATCCAACACAAATAACTAAAGTTGAAACATAATCAAGGTGGTTACTTGATCTTGTCTTACCTGATGCATGATCATTTCATCATCTCTTTCTTTAACCACGTTACAAAACTCTCCACCATAGGTTCTCGCTTAAAATGAAAAAAATTGTGCCATGAAACCCCCACCATCGGAATTGCCTATTAGAGAAAACTCTCAGCATCCTTATGATTCTCTTAAAAAAATTCTCAATTTGATCAATATGGTTGAGTCTCAATCAACCACACTAAACTATTCATTCCATATTTTCCCTGAAAATCCTCAAATGACTCTTATATTTCACCCATCTCATCCCAAGAGAGTACCTGATGTGGTTCCACATCCACTACATCTAACTATAAAAAAGAACAAAATTAAAACTAAATCCATGAAATTATTCATAAAAATGGTTATATTCTACCATTTATGCATCACTAAAACTTGATCCCAATCACTTACCATAAGGTGGATCTAGATCATTCTAAGTACACACATTGAATGCCATAACTGACTTCCGATGAAGTTTCCTGATAGAACCAACCCCTTTTCCATTTCTATTTTTGTGCCAAAACATGAACACTAGATCCAACCTAATCCAATACCCTTGGATCAACATATATATCTCAGGCCTAATTCCTACACTCATACACGTCACCCAATACTGTATTTAAACTTATACCTAGAATTCATCATGTAATCCAACAGTACCCGATTTTATTTATCCAATGGAATCCAAAATCCAAAACAATCATCCAAAAACCAGTTTCAAGATCCCACAACCCTTATCACATGAGGATTACATACCAACGATCAAAATCCCACTCCCTACCTTAGGATAATTTCTTTCATCTCACCAATGAATCTAGTTCTCGATCACCATAACCCATGCGCCATCCATATTCTGACATAATAATTGACATGGCTACTAACCCTCTCATCCCCAAGCACTAAATAAATATCACATATGACCCATTCCTAACCCATGGAATGTAATACCTGAAATTATACAAATTTTAACTCATAATTGGGGAAATCTTCCTCAAACAACCAATTGTGTACTCCACACTATATGTATTATCTTATACCAAACCTTGAGCACAACTGCCAAGGATTCCTTTTACCAAAACATAAAAGAAATTTACATTTAGCTCAGTGTATATCCAACACTATCTCATTATACTCAAGACGATATCAGGATATATGAAATGATATTATCTAACTAAGAGTATAATAAGACTCCATCAATAGGAATGTATCGCTTTTCTCGAGCCATGGTCACATAAAACTAGGGTACTTACCTTTAACCAACCTCAGACACTTTGTATCCTGAAAATTCATGTCTAGTTTCAGCCATAAGTTATCCATATCATGGAACCCAATCCATTATCTATGTCTCTTCTACCTTAGAGAGACATTTATAGTTTCATCACACCTATTAGGAAACCCTTCTCGTGAAATTTATTTGAAACTATCGGTCCTTGACTTTCATAAGGCCACTTACTGATTTATGATTTTAAATGTTACCATGCATATCAAATGCATACCATTATCACCTGACTCATGCTCCCATGAGGCATACTTTACAAGTCCAAGCTTACTGTGCTACTTGGAATGTTTGTCTCTTTAATCCAAAAGTTCCATTAGAACTTCTATTCAAAATAGAGCACCTCTCTTGTGCCATGATTTGTTCCATGACCTCACATCACATGACTCCATTTCTGAAATAAAATCACCAACCACATGACCACTAGTTAATAGTGATGGAAACACAAAAAATCCTTCCCATCAAACTATTATTGAAACACAAGAACCCTAGGTTATTTCCAAGAAACAGAAGGCGTTAACCTGCTTATATCAAAAAACCTAAGAGCCTACCATACATCGATCTCAAAATGAGCATAAAAACAATATCACTACCTAAAAAGGAATCCATAAACCCAGTTCAACCGTACTCACAAGTTTCCATTGATCAAATCGAACATCGACCTCTAATGGTCCAAGTCACAACCAAGGGCCTCTATGTATCCCACCTAGCCCTACTAATAATGTATCAAGATGGGTCATTAGACCCTACTAATTATACCATAGTGAAGTTTCCAAGGATCAGTTAGGTACCATTGAGAGGGGGTGAATCAATGGTACACTATATTAAAAATTATCTCTTTTTAATCCAACTTCAATGATTGATTAAAGACTTGATCTCTCATCTTTAAATCTCATCTTCTCCCTATAAGCAATAATTAAATACAAGTAAAAAATATGTATTTTTTACAAGGTTTGGTACTAAGACCTACGTCCTTGCTGCAACTGTTTATACTCCTCGGTTAAAGAATTTTCACTATATATAGATGGTTACAACTAGGAAAAGTCTCATTACCATCATAATTGTGTCCTATAGTGTTCCAATATAGATTCCCACTAGAGTTTATAAGTTCCCACCTACACTAGTGACTCGTGAGTCCTATGGGGGGATCTTTATACTGTGTCACATAGTTTTACCATCATCCCACTGGCCAGCTCCAAAATCCCATTGAAGACTTCAAATAATATTGAATCACACAATATATGATCCTCTGGTAGAAAGATCGTCTTTAGACTGCTTCTGTACTACCTCAATATAATGTCTTTATCCACAATCAAACTGGATAACCTAATATGTTCTTGTACAATATTAAAGAACTTTGAAAAATGATAAATAACTATCTGATCCTACTCATTGTCCACTGATCTGAACTTAGCTCATCTCACTGAATACTCATGAATATATCTTCTAAATTACACTTAGCTTCAGTCTCAAAAATCACTGCCCACTGTATACATGCAATGTATATATTGCATTTTCATCTAAGAAACTTTCATGAATGAACATAAATGGATGGATGAATCATTCTTCATGCATGTATAAAAGATTCATGGTATTCTCATTTTATGCAAGAAAACACACATTTCCCATTCACTATTGTACCTAAATTGTTTCTTAACATCCATGTAAGATGTATACTTCCAAATCACACACACTAACTATTATTTAATAATCAATGCAATTGTATGCATGGAATCATATATATACTGAATATTTTTTTCATAATGTATGAAACCTTTCTCAAAACCTTCTCACAGTAGATATGCACACACACTGTTCAGTTTTCACACTAACTGTTTACACACACTATCCTCCTTGTGCACTCACTTTCGCACACACTGACCACTTGAACAATATTTTCACAAAATTCATGCATACACAGCATGCACAACACTCACTACATCATGCACACCTTTTTTCCCATTTCCCTTTCATGTAAGACTGGTATACATTGTCTCCTTCAGGAAAACCTCTATACAGATATAAAATAAGGAACCCTGATCTTTCACGCAAAATAGGATAATTAATGTGTAGTATATCACACTATCTTAATGGATTAACACAAACAATAAGAAATGTGAAAATATATTTCACTATTCTAATTTATTTGAAGAACTCAGTTCATCAAAAAGAAACTTTGAGAGTGTAATGCACTTTTCAAAGGCCCGCGAGATCTCTTCAACTTTTCACAAAACAAATTTTGTGTGGCTTCATTACACAAACTAGAGCAATTCATAGAGTTGAATCTTCCTCTAGAAGTGAATTCCTATCACGCTAGACAACTTATCATGGGAGTAGACCTTGATATTTATAAGTGATGAAGCACCGAATCAACTCAATGTATTTTTGAAAACAATATCATTATCATCTAAATGTCAATATTTTTCAAATTGTAAATCATCAGTTTGTTCATCATTATATTATGAAAATAAATTTTTATTAGGATTTCGATCATATTGAATTTATCATAATTCTCAAAAGGTGATATGAGGTCTTGAATCAAAGTTCTTTCATCATATCAATAGATATTCTGGTGAACACCATTCCTTCGACGGATTACTGGAGAAGACAATGTGGTTGAAGTGATTGGATAACCCAGATGAAAGATCGAATAGATCGGATGGTGGGAGTTCATTCATATAAATAGTAACACATGAAAAACCATTCACATATTGAAATTGCATCCATTTACTCCCTACTTTATAATAAATGACATGGTGAGATCTTTCCATAAATTGGCTACTAGACACTCCCGCTCCTGCTAGCACCGCCCTGTGCCAGCGTCCACCTACGCCATCATGCCACCCCATATGGTGGCTCACTACTATCTCTATGTACTCATGAGGTAATGATCATCTTTCCACTATTAAACCTAATGTATTGGATTAGGATGGCTCCCTCAGCCGTAGTTGACCCTCCAGGGTCCCACATAAGGCAAAGTTTGAGCTTCTAGGGCCATCTTGTGTGTGTTGATTAATTTTTTTTTAAGAACCAACTTGAACTTAAAACTTTCTCAAAAATAATAATACTAAGACAAATCCAACATAATCAACACTTAAACCATAATTAATCTCATTTTTTGAATTGAATCATAAATTCAAAATCTTTGATTCTACCAAATGTTGTAAAAATTTGTCTCAAACTCAAATAACAAATTACTCAACTTTTTCTGAACTACAAACCATCTCTAAAATCATCGTAATTAAGGTTGAGGATATTTTAATAACCATACTCAGGATTTCAAAATTAAAAATAACATATTGACATCAACTCCATATAGAATCCAATCATCATTATTGAAAAAAAATGTAATTCAACTCAAATTTCACTTCACATAGGTTGAACCTCTCACCAAGATCACACCTCACAGGGTGTTATCTATATACCTATATCCATCCAATGGCCCTAAGGCCTTCAAATTTTTTATTATAAGATAAGACCCCATTTTAAGGGATGAAGGGGGTGGAAACCCAAAGACATCATGGACATGGGACAATATAGTCGAAGGAAAAAATAATAAAAACCAGAAAGACATCATTGAACTGCTCCTCCCCAGCATTTGAACATGAATAAGTGATCCACCATTGCAAGGATAATCGGCAAGCAAGTGTCTGGTGTCTAGCACAAGCCCAATCCAATGGCTGACGTCATACCCTCTCAAATAACCAAATCCAAAAAAACTCTGCAAAGATGAAGCGCCAGCTCTGAAACCTCCTCTGAAGTCTGTTCATGAAGTCGTCCGGATCACAAACTTACCTCCTTAGAACAACAAACCATTAAAGTAGAGAAAATCACCATGCTGCGACACTGAAAGGGCCACAAGGAACCATCCACCAAATCAACGCATTCAACTCCGATACAATTGCCAGAGAAACCCACAAATCACAAAAATACCACAACAAAACACCAACTACAGAAGTACAAAATCGTAGAAATCCATAGAAAATGAAATTCATGGCCTCCCCCCCCCCAACTAGTAGAATCGAGTCCAGGCAGAGCAAAGCACACCAGGATCGCCATCAGGCCGAGAAGAAGTTTGGCGGGGATTGCAAAGCCAGAAGCCAAGAATACCGAAGCTGCGACCGAATCTCAAATCCAAGGAGGAACCACCCGTAGCCGGCAAAGAACAACCTGGCTTCAGCAACGTGTGCAATGGAACCGTGACGAGATCCGGAGGACAGGGGAGTGCCAAAGTCGAATCCAAGAACACCCAGCCTGACACCGAGCTCACGAAGCCACAAAAAGAACCCAAATCTAGAATGTCAAGCACCAACCTGGAACCCAAAGCCGAAGCACACAGATTCGATGAAAACCAAATCCATACAAAGATCATGAATCCAGGAGAGATGGAGTCAACACTGCGTGCACCATAGCCAGCAACGAACAGACCGAAGCCGCATCCAGATCCCACAGCCACAAGGCACGACAAAACGCCAGATCTGAAGCCATGATGCGTGGGGGAAGCCTTCATTGAAGATGATCCAGGATGTATCTGTGAACACCAAGATCGGACCACATCAGAGGGGGAAGGAGGAAGAACCAAAGTAGAAAACCTAGCACTGCAAGGGGAGAAAAAAATCCACCGCTCCGAGGCTCCTTTTTTTCTAAACATCTATCATCTATATACCTATCTCAACGCAAGGAATATAACACACCTTTCAACCCTCTCAAAGGAAGGTAAGGATATCATAGACCTACTAGGGTAAAAACCTATAAACATGGCTATAATTATATATGTTTTCAATTCCAAGTTATAAAGGAAAACCCCATTTAATATTCAATTGGAAACCCATTTAAATGTAACACGTTAGTAACTATTATATTTAAGAAGAACTCTAATGGAGTAACCTACCAAGAATCAGCCTCCTATGGTCCTAATTCTCATCAATAATGATCATAATGGAATGAACCATGGAGTATCATGATATGAAAATTGAAAATATAATAAATGTACACTCATTGGGAATATGAATATGGTAATACCCCCTAGAGGTCCTATTCAGTATGATCATTTAGGTACCTATCGATGTTGCACAAGAGGATATAACTAGATAACCATAAACCAAGGTTGGTTTAGTATAGTATCATTGTATGTTAGATGGTAAAACTCCATGTATGTTGTTATGAATTTTATTTAACCACACTTGAGAATAAAAACCCACAAAGGATATACTAAAACTATACCATGTTCCAATGATGATCTACTAGGGTCATTGCGCCTCCTATTCATGTGGAATGATTCATCATCCTCAACATCGAATGTATCATCATATATCCATATATATTTTCATCAAAAGGAAATATATATACATTTTAGTCTAACAAAGTATAATTCCACCAAGAACCTATATAGGAAAACACCATTTATATTGTTGTTAACACTTCAAATAGTTAGTCTCTATCTTTAGTAGAATCACACACTAGAATTCCTAAAAAATTTGGAATCTTTGTTCCAAATATGATACATGAGACATCTCTTTCTCCTACTGGGCAAGAGTCAAAATCAATCATTTGCCTCTTTCTAATGGGCCAAGAATCATAAATCCATAATAAATCATAAAATCCATATAACATGTGTATATCTAAAAGATAAATTTGTATAAATATATAACATTTCATATCAAGAAAAATAATCCCATATCCATGGAAACCAAGAATTCTTACCAGAATAATTTTTCTTAACACACCATACTGATATCCATCACAGGTTCTGAAAAAATTTGAATAATTCTATCTACCATATACCAAATAGTAGTACAACAGGAAAAGACACACCTCTAACACCACTTTGTCACATACCAACCTAGTTCACTCTATGAACAGTAACCATACCATTTGGTGATAAGGCATCAAGCATGCCTCCCCGTATTCCATAGGTTGATGACTAGCAATGAGATCCTAGGGTGTGTTAGTGGGGAGACTATTCTCTCATGTTAGAGTAATAAAACAATATAAGTAAAAAAAATCATCCATACCAGTAAATAATCATAGTGAATAAGTATTAAATAAAATAAAATTGAAGTGTGCTATAATAATAAATGGAATATAGTATATTCCTGAACAACTATTTCCTAAATGCAACACTAATCTCCAATTGGGTCGACCACGTATACAGGAGTACATAATAGAAACTAAAATAAAAGTACAAGGCTATAATGCACACTTCGATCCAAACAACATACCCAATATCTACATACAAATATAATCCACCCTACATGATCAATCCTAGGCCCAAAACCATAAATTTCCATCAATCAAGTGAACATCTTCTCAAGTACCCATGTTTAATGGAATTCTGAGAAGGGTGTGAGTACAAAACTCAGTAGGGAGCCACTAACATGGTTCCATACAAAGATAGTAAATGTATTGTATGTGTATATGAGATACTAATTAGTATAATAATAGTAATAATAAATAATTAATGAAAATAATCTTAATGAAAAAATTTATACCATTAAATGTTGTCATAAGTGCATGCTCACTCAATGTGCTCAGCCTAGCTGAGACACAACTAGATATAATGAATTAAATAAAACCATATTTTATCCTTGGTTTCATGAACCCAATTGACTAGAAATACTATGAATTAGGTAGTGAGATAGATTTTTTACCATTCCATATGTGTATAGTCTTGTCTATCCTTGGGTCCATAATCTCAATCGATGATACCTACTTCAGATAACACCATAAATGTATCTAAGAAAGATACATCACCATAGGTGAATAAATGTACTAACCCAGGGTTCACCCATACTCACCTCTAATCACTATAATTATGGATTCCAAGTACTATTGGTCTCACCCAAATTTACCCAAGATTTTAGGGTTAAGCGGTCGCTTGTAGTTTAGCCAGGGTTGTCGAATCCTCAGAGACCTAAGAAGTAACCTACATACACGTACATTATATGGATTTTTTTTTTATATGAAGTGTCAAAATTGGGTTGATATTATATGTGTTTAAGTTAATTATAATATAATTAAGTTAATTCAAATTAAAAGAATGAGTTGATCCTAGGTTATCACTTGGGGTGAATTAGATGCATTCCTTTTTCATCTATTTCAATTTCTTATATTTGATATGGGTTCATTTAAGAAGATCAAACAACATCATCACTTATTGGTTTAACACCTACACCCTTTAATACTAATCACCTATAAACTTGACGGATCAAAGTTTTGAGAACTTCAAGGTAAAGGTTCATATTAGCACTTAAAGTGTGTGGCCTTAAATTCAACAAGGACAAAGGAATTTAAATATCTTCAAACAAAATTCTCAATTAAAAGAAGTGATTAGAAGTGAATGGAGTGAGAAATAAAATACAATATATCCCATTGATACTCTCTTTAATCAAATCATAATTTTTTTATCCCTCTATTGATTCTATGGTTTCAATGGAAGCGGAAAGTAGACTCATGAGGGAGGAATTGGAGGAGTAAAAAACAATAAAAAGAAAGCAATCACTCCACTGTTGTGTGATAATTTCACAAGGTTTGGTGTAAATAAATTAAATCCTTGAACCAATAGTATCAAAGTGATATGACTAATTACAAAATATGAGTAGAATAATAAATTCTATTAATAAACTAAGGTAAATTGAACTACTTACATGATAAAGACAAACTCAAGGCAACAAAATCGCAACATAACATTACAATTAAACAAAGAACCAAAAATCATTAAATCCTCCAAAACCACTACCTTAAATAGTAATTTTAGCCTTGGTTATAGCCTCCAATAGTTAAATTAATCCCACTTGATTATTTTAGGCGTAGGGTGGTGGAAATCTTGTGAAACTTGGACTTTTCCACTCTTGACCCGAGGTGGCAGCCAGCTTGCATCCACCGAACAGAAGCACCTAAATGAGATTCAATATGGCTTAATTAGAGAGTTAAATAGCATAATAAAATGAATATCATGATGTCACCTAACCTTATGGAAAGTTACATCCTGAAAGAGTTTATGGTTTACAAGATATGTGTAAAATAGTGGGATGTTTTTCTTGGCCACATAATTAGGTCTAGAATTTTATCTCCAAATTGGGACACTTGGAACTCCATTAAAACATAAGAATTAGCTTTGAAAACTTTTTAATGAAATGTTCCCCATGATTTCCTATATCTTATGTTAAATTTTAAGAATTATTGGGCTTGGATATTGGCCGCTACAGTAGTTTTATTAGGATATTTTCCAGTTCACTTCACCCAGAATGTTGTTTGTTTAAGTCCGACTTTGGCGGTCTTCCAATATAAATATTCAAGTAATATAAAAGTATGAATTGCTAAAAATGTAATGAGAAATCTGAAAATTAAATATGAAAATAAAATCAAGATCATTGGGTACTTTAAATGATGTTCAAAAATGTACCATGTAATATTGCATTTTAAGAAGGAATTACAATTATAATATGAAATAATATTTAGTGTAAAATGCACTAAAATGGTGTGTATGAATAATAAATCACATGAATATTATATATATTAACAATGAATATTATCCTAATTTAGTGGATAATCACACCCCCCAACTTGAATTTTTCTAGTCCGGAGAAAAATATATTTCAAAAATGTGAAATTTGAATTCCCTTTTCCAAAAAAATTTTAATAAACAATGATCACCAAAAAACCTTATATAAAACAATTATTAAACCAATAAATATATTTTAATACAAGATATTTTCATAAGAAGATCCCAATCCCAATCTCATTCCTTTGTTCAAATTCATCACCATATTTCATCCAATATCAATTAAGTATGAGGATGTGTTGTGTATCACAATAGATATGGGGGTTCATCTTTATTCAAGGTGGAAATGAAAAAAGCGCTAGGTGGAATCAAATTTCAATATTAAGATGAGTATTCTTTTTTTTTTGCAATATTTCCATGGTAATTGAAATTGCACTCAAAAGAGTCAACCCATGTAGTGAGACTTTGCCAATGACTCCTAGGCTCAAAGACCTTAGGGAACCAAGTGAATCCCACACACTCGAGAATCATCTTGAGTTAACTCAGTCAAAAAAAATTACCACAAATAGAGATAAAATTACCAAATCTGGGCCAGAAAAATATGGAGTCACGATCTCCAAGTGCCAAAAGCCACGCATTAGGTCATTTCATTGCTCTACGTGAAAATTTAGTTTTTTTATTTTTTTTATTGAATACTTACATTAAAATTAAAATGATCACCAAACCTATGATATTTATTTGAGGTACCCCGTGAACTCAAAATAATACCCCACTATCCAAAGGATGTGTGTTGTGATTCTTTTTTTTATTTGGATGAAAATATAAATGAAGAAATTTCACATTAGACAGCCACACTTTCCTAAATCTATGCTCATGAAATTATACATGGATTAAAATCTGAATCAGGGCATGCTAAATTATTTGATATTAAGTTTCCAATTATGAAATGTGTATTATCATGTTCAATGTTAAAGGAACTTTTCCTTCCATTAAGGAACACTTTTTTTTAAATCGTTTTTTTTTTTGCACACAAAAGAATTTTTTTATTTCATCTCCCCCCCAACTTAAAATAACACTATCCCCAGTGTTTGAAGAAAATAAAATTTAGATGGTGGGTAGAGGAATAAGAGAGGATTTATAAAAGGAATTTGAATAAAGAAACATGGAACAAAGTCACCTGGTTTTTGAAGTTGAAGTTCATGACGCTCATAATTATTCCTTTGATCTCCATGCTACTCATGGACTACCAATGGAAGATGGTAGAAAATTGTGGAAGTTATGGATATATTTTATTTCCCTATAAAATTATTTGACCTTAATAGCATCTGATTCTCCCTCAAAAACTAAATTAGAAACCATGGAAACCCCAAGAGTTTCCCTTAATTAAAAATAGACAAAGACAAAAAAACCTACCTATTTATTTTATCATACCAAAGACTAGTACTAGTATCATGTAAAAATAATAATGATATATATATATAAGTAAAATATAAGTATATATAAAAAATATATATAATAATGAAGCATTATAATCCATATGTCAGTGGAAAATGCGTGCCCCTGTCTTCCTTTGTTCCTGGGTTCGAGTCCCTACAGCTTCGCCGATTATGATGGGATTTTCTCCAAGACCATCGACATGTCCTTTTATTTTTTTTTTAATTATTATTATATTTTTTTTAACCTACAAACACATAAAAATAAAAATAAACTGATGATACATTGTATTATTTTTAAATTTCTAGGTAAGGTATTACTCAAGGATCACACCACGTGACACGGATGAATATGGTTCTCCACTTTCATACCCATCCATACTCATAATAGAAGAACAGGTCAATAGTCTAAGGTATTATCATATTATGAGTTTATTAATTAATTATTTTTTTAAAATATAAAATTTATTTATTAATCCTAATTGAAAAAATAAATATGATTCACAATTATTGGAACCATGAAAACCACAGGTTACCTCCCATATAGTGCTTTCGTTTAATGTCGTTAGCCCAACATGGATCCTAAATCTTTCAATTTTTTCTGGTACATAGGTTGGATCAATTAACTCAACCTCTGTTTTCTGTTTATTAAATGATTCAATGAATGGTTTTAACCTATGACCATTGACTTTAAAAATGTGACCACTTGTGGGATCCTGAATCTCTACTGCCCCATGGGGGTAAACATGATGCACTATGAATGGACCTAACCATCTAGACCTTAACTTTCTCAGGTGTAAATGAATTTTTGAACTATACAAGAGCATGAATTTTCATGGTTCAAAGTGTTTAACTTTGATATTCCTAGATTGGTAAGCTTGAACTCTAGATTTATTTATCCTTAAATTTTCATAAGCCTCCATCCTAAGTTCCTCAAGTTTATTAAGATCTAATTTTCTCTTTTCTTCAGCCAAAGAAATGTCGAAATTCATTTTTTTGATTTCCTAAAATGACTTATGCTAAACTTAAAAAGGTAAATGGAATGATTTTTAATAAACCAATCTATATGGTGACATGCCTAGGATGGTTTTGAATGTTGTACGGTGTACCCAAAGAGCATCCAAGAGTTTCTCGAACCAATATTTCCTAGAGGTATTGACAGTTTTTTCAAGAATTTTCTTAATCTCCCTATTAGCTAACTCATCTTGACCATTGTTTTTAGGATAGTATGTAGTGTAAACTTTATGAGAAATCCCATACTTAGACATGACTGAAGAGAATGGTTGGTTGCAAAAATGGGTTCCTTGATCACTGATTATAGCCCTAGGAATTCCAAATCGAGAAAATATGTGCTCTTTTAGAAATCATATCACAACATGATGGTCATTGGACTTGGTGGTAATGGACTCAACCCATTTCGAGATATAATCAATAGATAAGAGAATGTAGAGGTATAACCTAGAGTTTGGGAAGGGTCCCATGAAATCAATTCTCCAAAAATCAAATATTTTAATGATAATAATGGGAGTGAGGGGAATTTGATTCCTTTTGGTAAGGGATCCTAATTGTTGACATTGAGGAAAACTTTGGAAGAATTTTTAAGAATCCTTAGTGAGGTTAGGCTAGTATAAACTACTTTGGAGAACCATTGCAGTGATTTTTCATTGTGGAAAATTAGTCTCCATAGGCCTCTGCATGATAGAATCTTATAATGGACTCTTGGTTAGACTCAAGAACACATCTCCTAATGATTTGATTAGGACAGAACTTGAAGAGGTAAGGATCATAAAACACATAATGTTTGACAACATAAAGTAATTTCCTCTTATCTTGGGTCCTGAGAAATTTTGGAATGTCACCCGTAACCAAGTGGTTTTCTATGTCAGTATACCATGGGCAATAACTCACTGAATAGAGGTGCTCATTGGGAAATGAATCAGACACAGAAAGGTGATGTGAGTTGTCTTTTAATTCTATCCTAGAGAGGTGATCAGCTACAACATTTTCAACACCCTTTTTATCCTTAATGGTTAAATTGAACTCTTGAAGAAGAATAACCCACCTAATCAACCTAGCCTTGTAATCTTGTTTTTGGAAAAGGTATTTTAGGGCTTAATTGTCGGTGAAGACAATGATGGGTGATCCTAATATATAAGACCTGAATTTCTCTAAGGAAAATACAACAACAAGAAACTCTTTCTCAATGGTGGTGTAGTTTATTTGTGCATCATTTAAATATTTTCTTGCATAATCAATGACACATGGATTTTTCTCACACCGTTGACCTAATGTTGCTCCAATAGTAAAGTCACTTGCATCACACATGAGTTCAAATGGAAGTTTCCAATTTGGATCTTACATGATAGGTGGAGAGATAAGAGCTAAATTGAGTGTAAATAATGATTCCTCACAGCTTTTTTCTATAAAAATGTAGCATCTTTCACTAATAGAGCACAAACTGGTCGAGAAATAGAGATAAAATTCCTAATGAACCTTCTACAGAAACCAACATGTCCTAATAAGGACTTGACTTTCTTAACAATTTTATGATATGGAAGGTGACGAATGATGTCGACCTTAGCTTTATCAACTTCAATCCCTCTACCAGATACCAAATGGCCTAGAAAAAGTCCTTCCTTTACCATGAAATGGAATTTTTCCCTATTTAGGATGAGATTCTTATCCTCATATCTTTACAAAACCCTTTCTACATTTATAAGGAATCCCTAAAAAGTATCCCCAAATATGGAGAAGTAATCCATGAAGACCTCTAAAAAATCCCCTACCATGTTTGAGAATATTCCCATCATGCACCGCTGGAAGGTGCCAGGAGCATTACATAACCCAAAGGGCATGCGCTTGAAGGAAAAAGTGTTGAATGGACAAGCGAAGGTTGTTTTTCCTTAATCCTCTAAGGATACCTAGATTTGATTATACCCTGAGAATCCATCTAGGAAGCAATAGAATTGATGACCTGCCACTCGCTCGAGGACTTGATCAATAAAGGGAAAGGGGAAATGGTCTTTATTGGTACAAGATTTGAGATTCCTATAGTCAATACAGACTCTCCATCCACTCACTACTGGAAAATCAGCCTATACCCACGGTTCAATACCGTGGGTATAGCCCCCAAAACCGTGGGTATAGGCTATACCCACGGTTTTGGGAACCGTGGGATGGAACGGCGTCAGTATAGGTCCCCAACCTATACCCACGGTTTTCCAAAACCGTGGGTATAGGTGTTCTGCCACCGTGTCAATGAAACATACACAATTTCCACAGTGTCAAAGACTTTTCCCCACGGTTTCAAAACTATGAGTATAGGTCCTAAAATAATGTGGCCAGCGGGTTTCGAACCGCTGGCCTCTCCGCTGCAGATGAAGCACCTAACCACTACCCCAACACCGCTTTTATGTATATATATTTATATTTATTTAAATATAGTTATATAAACCGTGGGTATAAAGGGAAGAACCGTGGGTATAGGACTCCCGCCAAAAAAAATTGCTTTCCCGTGGAAAAAAAAAATTCCCGCACACACACGGGAAACCTATACCCACGGTTTTTCATAACCGTGGGTATAGGTATATTATCCAAGACCTATCCCCACGGTTTCCCCCAAAAATGTGGGGATAGGTACCCCTATACCCATGGTTTTGGAAAACCGTGGGGATAGACCCCCCTATACCCATGGTTTTTCAAAACCATGGGTATAGGTCTTGAAACTTTAACTATACCCACGGTTTTCCAAAACCATGGGTATAGGGGTACCTATCCCCACGGTTTTGGGGAAAACCATGGGGATAGATCCAATTTCCAGTAGTGACTACAGACCCTTGTGGGGAGAAGGTCACCATCCTCATTGGTGATCACAATAATTCCATCTTTCTTTGGGACAACTTGAATTGGGCTTACCCACTCACTCTCAACTATGGGGTAGATGATACCCAAATTCAATAACTTAAGAAGTTATTTACTTACCACATCCATAAGATTTGGATTGATTCTACACTAAGGTTGATGAAATGGTTTGGATTAAGATTCAAGAATAATCCTATGAGTTCCAATTAGTGGGATAATCCCAAGAATATCAGAAAGGTTCCATCCAATTACTTTCTTATGCTTTATTAGGAAATCTAAAAGCATCATCTCTTGATTGGATTTAAGATGGGAAGAAATGAAAATAGTAAAGGCTCGATTGTCCCCTAAGAATGCATACTTGAGTGATGAAGGTAAGACCTTAAATTCAAGATCAGATTGGTTATCACTTTCCAAGAAAGAATGAGACTTTGTATTGAACTCGGTTTCTTTGTTCAGATTTCTTGACAGAATTAGTTCCTTGTGAACAGAATTTTCATCCACTAAATTAGCCAAATCAGTTTCATAAATTGGTATGGACTCAATTTTATTTATTTCACCCATGTTATCATTGATTTGTGATTCTATAAAATCATCAATAGAGCTATCTAAAAGAGATTCAATCCAAGGAGACAAATTTCCCTCATGTGAACAAAGAAAATCAATCTATTCTTGACTTAAACATCCTTCAGTAATTCCTTGATGTTCCCTGAGTTCACTATCAAAACTACCAATACAATTAACCTCATGAATCTCTTCATCATCCCCAATTTGAGAGTTTTCATTGTAGATGTTCAAGTCTATACTCATGTTCTCGAAGGTTATTGTCATGTTCCAATTTTGAACTTGGATGAATAAGTTGATTGTTGTTAAGAAGGGACAACCAAGAATGATGGGGGTTTGATCCCTAGGACCTAATCTTGGGTGATTGTCAAGGACAATGAAGTCTATTGGGTAAATGAAATTTTCGACTTTCACCAAAACATCCTTTAAGATCCCCTTAGGAACTCGAACACCACGATCAGAAAGTTGAAGTGTGATAGATGTGGGTTGGAGTTCTTTGAGCCCTAACTGACAATACATAGAATAAGGAATGAGGTTCACACTAGCTCCCAGATCACAAAGCGCTTTGACAGCTTTGTTCTCTCCTATCTCAATATTGATGTATGGACATCCTGGATCATTCAATTTAGGAGGAATGGTCCCTTGAAAGGTGGTACTCACATTATCATCCAAAAGGACTTGGTTTTTATGTGAAAATTTCCTTTTAAAAGTGAAAAAGTCCTTAAGGTACTTTTATTAGGTAGGAATGGTTTGGATTGCATTGAGAATTGGAATTTTCAACTTAACCTGAGAGAATATTTCCCTCAAATTTTCATTCAGTTCTGTTTTAGTTTTTCCTCTCATGCATTGAGGGAAGGGAGCAGGTTGTTTGATTGTTTGGTGTGGTTGTAGTTCCTTCACATTCTCATTGGGTTTTCAAAATCTATGGGTGGTTATTCATCATTTTCATGATTTTTTTAATCTTTTAATGGTTCTATAATGTCTTGTTCAGGTTTCTCAATGGATTTCCCACTTCTTAAAACAATTACTACTTTGAGTTTTTCATGAGAGGTTTGTGTGTAACTGGATTCTCCCCTTAAAGTTAAGGATGGTACCACCTGATTAGTCATGGTTTCCTTCCTAGTTTTTATGGTTTGTATTTCATGTTTAATGGATGAGACTTCTGAGTTCATTTTCTCCATTTGTTTACACAACTACTCAAGGATTGGAAGAGGGACAGATTGAGTAGGGGATTGTGATGGTTGGTTTATCCCATGAGGATACTTTGGTTGTTTTATTGGTTATTGGTATTAGACAGGAGGATGTTGGTATTGGGCTTGTTGTGTTTTTAATTGGTTATGGTTTTGGAAATTTTGTGTAGGGTAGGGGTTTGGTCCTTATGGTTGGCTAGGTTGTTGGTTATCTTTCCAGCGGAAGCCTAGGTGGTCATTATACCTTGGGTTGAATGTGTTTTTTTATTGAAGATTTTGGAATTTTAGGGCATTGACTTTAGCAGGTGGTCCTCCTAGAAGAACATCTTTAATGGAAGGTATGGTTGGGAAGTTTTCTGTCTATTGGTCATGTTTGTCACAAATTATGCAAACAGGGTCAACAGTTTGAATTTCATGGACCTTCCTAAGATTGATCTCTTCAACCTTCCTAGTGAGTGTTATGAGTTTCAACCTAAGGCTTTCCTCCTCCCTAAGTGTGTGAATTCCACCAGATTTGGGTGGCTTCTCATAGTAAGGTGATGTTCCCCATGTTTGATTTTGTTCAGCAAGGATTTAAAGATACTTATAAGCATCATTTGTGGATTTGTTTTTGAAATTTCCATTACACATCATGTCAATGAATTGTTTGTTCCCCAGACCCAACCCTTCATAGAAAATTCTCACTTGTTCAGGAATAGAAAAACCATGGTGTGGAACTATGTTTATAGTGTCTTTGAACCTCTCCCATGTTTCATAGAATGACTCTCCCTCTTTTTCAAAAAAGTTTTGGATGCTCTTTTTAAGTGAAATTGTTTTGTGGTGGGGAAAGTATTTTTTGTAGAATTATCTTTTTAATTGGACACAAGAGTTTATAGATGATGGTATCAAATTATTTATCCAATTTTTAGATTGATCCTTTAAAAAAAGGAAATATCATCATCTTAGCTGATTCTAGTTGATGTGGGGGACACATGGTTTCTACAATGTCATTGAACTCCTTAACGTGAAGGTAGGGCATCTCAGACTCCATTACATGGAATGTGAGAAGGTGGTTTAGAAAATGGGTTTTAAATATGTAGTTGTAATATCCTATGGAATTTTTTATGATGCATGAGTTGGCATTGGTCTAGGCAGTTGTGAGGTATTCATTCATGGTTTGATTGACTGCATTCCCCAAGTTTGGGGCTGCCACATTTGGATTTCCATTTTGGTTCCCACCCAGGTTAATGAGTTGGTTTCTTTGAATACTTTCCATTTAAATGGGCTCAATTTTTGACTCTAGAGTATTAGGAAGATTAGGATCTAATTTAAAGAGTTACCTTGGTGTACTTGACTCCCTAACCCCAGGATTATCCACCCTGACTAGACAGTTTGATTGGTCACAGGTGTATGCGGACATGCGCCAAAAGAAAAAAAACAAGAAAGGGAAAAGATAAGAGAATTTGGATGAGAATAGAATGGGTGTTGAGATGAATTACTTGGGTCCCCATAAATGGTTCCAAAATTTTCTCTCGCCTAAATTTACCCAATATTTTAGATTTAAGCGGTCTCTTGTAGTTTAGTTTGGGTTGTCGAATCCTCAGAGACCTAAGAAGTAACATACAGACACATACATTCTATGGATTGTTTTTTAATATGAAGTGTCCAACTTGGTTTGATATTATATGGGTTTAAATAAATGATAATATACTTAAGTGAATTCAAATTAAAATAATGATTTGATCCAAGTTTATCACTTGGGGTGGATTAGATGCATTCATTTTCCATCTATTTCAATTTCTTACATTTGAGATGGGTTCCTTTAAGAAGATCAATCAACATCATAACTTACTATTTTAATACCTACACCCTTTAATAATAATCACCTATACACTTTAAGGATAAAAGTTTTTATCACTTCAAGGTAAAGGTTCATATTAGCACTTGAAGTGTGTGGCCTTAAATTCAACAAGGATGAAGGAGTTTAAAGATCTTCAAAAAAATTATCAATTAAAAAAAATGATTAGAAATTAATGGAGTGAGAAATAAAATCCAATTCAGCCCCTTTATACTCCATTGTATCAACCCATAAGTGGTTTATCCCTCCATTTATTCTACGGTTTCAAAGGAATCGGAAAGTAGACTCATGAGGGAGGAATTGGAGAAGTAAAAAAACAATAAAAAGAAAGAAATCACTCCACCGTTGTGTGATAATTTCACAAGATTTGGTGTAAATAAATTCACACCTTGAACCAATGGTATCAACGTTATATTAATAATAACAAAATAATAGTAGAAGAATAAATTTTATTAAGAAACTAAGGTGAATTGAACAACTTACACGAGAGAGACAAACTCAATGCAACAAAATCGCAGCATAACATTACAATTAAACAGAGCATCAAAAATCATTAACTCTTCAAACACAACTAACTTAAATAGGAATTTTGGGAGCCTTGGGTCGAGCCTCCAATAGTGAAATTCATCCCACTTGATTATGGTAGGATTAGGGTGGTGGAAATCTTGTGGAACTTGGACTTTTCCACTCTTGACATGAGGTGGCAGCCAGCTTGCATCCACTAAACAGAAGCACCTAAATGAGCCTCTAGATGGCAGAATTAGAGTAGGCCATATAAGAATAAAATTAATCTCAGGATATCCCCTAACATTATGTAAAGTTTTAGCCCAAAAAATTTATGGTTTACAAGATATGTGTAAAGTGGTGGGTTGTTTTTCTAGGCCACAGAATCAGGCCCAGAATTTTATCTCTAACTTGGGCCACTTGGAACACCATTCAAACATCAGAATTATCTTTGTCCACTATTGAATAAAATGTTCCCCATTATTTCCTCTATCTTTAGTTCAATTTTAGGAATTATTGTGCTTTTATAGTGGTCGTTACAGTAGTTTTATTGGGTTGTTGTCCAGTTCACTTCACCCAGAATGTTGTTTGTTCAAGGCCAACTTTGGTGGTCTTCCAATATGAATCTTCATGTACTTAAAAAGTATGAATTGTTAAAAATTTAATGAGAAACCTAAAAAAATATGAAAATAAAATCAAGATCATTGGGTACTTTAAATGATGTTCAAAAATGTACCATGAAATAGTGCATTTTAAGAAGGAATTACTATTATAATATGAATTAATGTTCAGTGTAAAATGCACTAAAATGGTGTTTATGAATAAAAAAGAACATGAATATTATATATATTAACAATGAATATTATCCTCATTCAATGTCTAATCAACTATATAGATATCCTATAAATTAATTTGAGTTGGATTCCATACCACTCAATCTATGTAAATCCAGTTTGATGTCTGACTCCTAGGTCCCAACTCATCGATAAATCATGACATTGCAACTCGAATGATCCTTAAGGGGATAACCATTAATCGAATAATAAGGAATGGTCCCCATATCCAAATATAATCTCTAAATACATTTAATAAATTTATAAACAACCCACTCATAGAAAATTACATCATGTTTCATAATGGTGTGTCCCCCCAACCCTAGGGAACATCCTAGGTGTCACTTGAGGAGAGAGGAATAATCCTTAAGAGAATCTGAATAAGGGCATGGAGAGTCGTGTCCAACCATTACCAATGAATGATTAAGAGAAACATGTACAACATCCAATCATGTAATTCTCAAAATATGGATCCCAGGAATAACCACTTGGTATCCCCAATCATATAATCAATCACATAGGCTCAATAGTTAGATCCCTAGAAGTATGTCTGGGTATCCCAAAAAAGTAAGGATTGGAAGCTGAATCCCAATAAGTAACTCTATATATCTTGGTCAAAATAGCATCATGTCTGTCCCACTTACCAAAAATATTATGAAGAACCTATAGAAATCAAAGTTTCACTAACAATAACCAAGGGAAATCATAAATAAAATAGTAAGGGTGAATAAACACCGAACCCTACACTAGTGCAACAACCTATTGGGATAAAAAGTTTGTTATGTGTTCTAAGGAGACACCCATTATCATCTCTACTCAAAACCCATATAATAAAATCTAAGGGTCAATTCATTGATGAACCCACTAGGTACCCTAGTTCAGTACTTGAGGGATTCATCCTACTTGGGATCCTTAATGTTCACACATAAGTAGAGGAATCCCTCTTGGAGTTCCCTAAGTCATCACATAGGAAGAGGCATCCCACTTGGAATCCTAGAAAATGGTATGCAAGTGGAGGCAGGATACTTTTGATACTCTATATCAAATTATAGGTGTAGGTATCCCATAGGAGATCCTCAGTCATATTCATAGTCTCGTATTGAGTTATAAATCTAGCATGCAATGTTTGTTAGTGATTTCTGGCTTTTATCCATTTAATCTAACCTAATTTTATTCAATTTAGTAGTTCATTAAAAAGATTCCCAAAATGGGGAAGCACCCTTATGGAAAATACCAAGCATACAAATAATACCATAAAATGAATAATACCTATAGGTTAGTTATGATATACCACTTACCTTTTGGAATCTTTCCATTTATTTTTACAATGGTTGAGAGAAGCTTTCAAAGCCTGTCTAAACTCATTGAGATGTGTGTGGTCTTGTCTCAAAATTAAAACATCATAATTAATTAATTATAGATACTATAATTAATTAGTTAAACTTAAAAGTTTATAAAAATTTGAAAAAAAATAACTATAAGGTCATAAATCTTGAAACTTTTCTATCTGATCACATAGCACTAGAATGGTGACCAAACACTCATCAACAACCCACAACACATCACCAACCTCAAATTAGAAATAATACCTTAGTAATGAAATCCAAAAATCCACCTTAGAAACTTAATTTAGGACTTAAATATTTATAAATTAACTATGTAAATGTACATCTATGAAATTATGTGTGGATAAGTTCAGACGGCCTCTCAAGTCACCCTCTTCCTTAGTAGAGTGAAAGACTTATCACTGGTATCAGATTCCACCATTCTCTGGTAGAATCAGATCTAAAATACATAATCGCAAAACCCAAGATTATAGGAATAAGAAAATTAACTCAACATAGGATAATGGATTCATAGTCTTACCTCAAGGCTTCCAACACATCTAATGGAATTCAATTCTAATCAAGAATGAGGAATAACTCCCATGGAGGAAGGTAGAAGTAGGCTTGTGCGTGTGGGGGAGCTCCTAGGTTAAATGAGGTAAAAGTAGGGGTAAAACCATTTAGAGGTTTTATAGGAAATATAGTAATATATACCATTTTAATAATTCACATAGTTATTCTTCATAGTCTATAAAAAAATGCACCAATTGTGTGGTGTTACTTCATACAATCATCTCCACCTTGCACAGTTGTAGCGCATGGTTAGTCATATAATGCACCAACCATGTGACATGTCTACAAAAAATTATAGAACCCCACATAGTTTCCCTTGATCTACCACATAGTTTCACAAACCATTATCTTTTATAAACTATTCTAAATGGTTAGGAAACATGGTTAGTACTAATCATGCATCAATTGTGTGCCATTTGTTGCACCTTTCCCAAATTTTGATTTTGGGCCCTAAACCCCCTGGATTCTCCTAAAATATCTAAGTTATCTTCCAAGCCTCAAAACATTTCTATAAAAATTATTTATATCCATTAAAACCTTTGTATTCCCATTAATAATCTCTAATCAATATTTGAATTTCCTAGTAATTGAAAATTCAAATTCTTTTTAAAACATTCCAACCCAAAAAAGCATGGGATCTTACAACACTAACCACTAAAATCATCATATGCTATGAGAGGATCCAAAAACCCTAAAAGGTGTGATATCACATAATTTTGTGAAGAAAATTTGAGAAAATTGAAGGAATATATCCTCAACATTAGTTTAATAATGTATCGCAAAAACAATAAGATAATCTACTCCCTTTATATAGGTTTCCTTCATTCTTTAAAGGAGGTCAAGTGTTGGTTTCCAAAACTTGGAATCCATCATGTACTATTATAATTCTTTCCCATTGGTATCTAATTGTTTGAAGGTTTCAAATTTTTATAATTTTATAGACATGCCATAAATGAATAATATTTATAATTCAAAACCAAAGTAAGATCATTTGGAATATGTGTTATCATCCTATGCACTCAGCTACCTATATCACAAGGCATCCATACCATATTATAGAGTTATTTCTATTCCTTTTATGATATGGACCAATAGTATCCTATGACATGAATCACATGCATATCTTGAATTATGATATATATGAATCATATAATATGATTAATCTATTTTAGTGGATATCCATCAATTTCAAAATTTCACTAAGATCCTATAATGACTTTATACAAAACATCACAGCTCTTTGTGAATTCAATCAAACTCATTTGGATAGGGTATCAAAAGTCTTAAATTTGGAATAAAAACTTTGTATAATATTTTAAATCATTCCTATAAGGTTAAACTATGTGATCCTATAGTACTTTATAGTATTGAAAATAAATATGAATTCCCTACTTCATAGATGTATGGAAAGAGTAGTCTCTAGTGAAATATCAATTCTACACAAGATACAAAAGGGTATAGTGTGTTATTAGTAACTCAAACTCATATATATATATATATATATATATAAACATGTCCACCAAAATATATATTAGATAAATAATATGTATACTTATATAATCTATTTTTCATAACATCGAGTGACCAGTGGAAATGAAACATATTAATATAGTATAGTATATCAAATATATTCATGATTACTTTAAATAAACTTACCAATTTGAATAAATGCATCATATGTAATTCATTCAAGTATATGATCACATCACATGTCACTCAAATAAGCATGTCCATGAGTTTTCTTAGTCTAATTTAATCATGCTAAAAAATCTATTTTTTTTAAATAAGTGGATTATTAGGCCCCAAAAGGGACGTGGGTGAGAGGTACCTTGGGGTGAATCAAGGTATGAAAACTTAACCAAATTAATATATTTTTCTTCAAACACTTAGTACCCTCACAAATCATGGAATCATAGTCATTAGGTTAATTTAATTTCTCTTATTTTGATTTGATCCCATGAATATTTCATAGGAATGTATCCCTTAACTATTTTATTTAGTGATTTCCTTACCAAAAATTACCATTTTATGTTTTGTTGAATATATAAATCCATGAACATAGGGCATAGATATTTTTACTTGTTTCACCCACCCTGGGATACTCCAATAACTATACACTAAAAATTTTTCAGTGTAAAATTATCCACTAACCTCATTAATTAATTGTGGGTTTATGATTTACCTAGATTTGCTCCACTTAAAAAGTTTAGGGATAACACAATACTTCCTAGGGATCACTTACCTCACTTATTTTATTTTTCTCACTACTCTAGAAAGTAATTACCACTTTAGAACTTAGGCTAACATAGAATAAAACAATTATCATATAAGAACCAAATATAGATAAGTTCCATTGATATCCACTATCTTCTCCTTCACAGTAGGGCTTTGAACTTCACCATGAAAATTTTCATCATCATTCCATGAGTCATCATGGAATACCACCACCCTCTTCATTTGCAGATCCTTTGAGGAGTTCCAAAACTCTCCTCAGTATTCCTTCTAGAACAAGACTAGAATATTCTTCTCCTTTTTCTATAGTATTATATATATTAATTAATTTATTAACTTTATTATAAATTAATATGTGTAAATATTTTCTCATTTATCATTCCCTCTTTCTTTTAAATATAAATAATATATTTTTAACTTTAAAGAACTACTTATAATTTTACAAACCTTAATCTAAATGATAGGATTAATTTTATTTTCAAAAATAAAATGAGATTTTTCAAGGTGTCCCTCATATTTTAATATGGTTAATAAATTCTAATGAAGCTAACATAATCCCTTGAAACTTGTTTCATATCATTAATTTTTAATTCCGTATATAGCTAGAAAACACCATAATGATAGTGTGACTCCCTTAACCCTGGTGTGGAATATCTTTACTTTAGAACTTCTACAATGTGGTCCCCTTTTTCTATATGGTGATAGATCAAAAACCAAATCCTCAAAATCAAATGAAAATATACTATTTAATTCTCCCATGATTTTGACATTATTTTCCCAATCACCCTGAATCTATAATTTGGTTGCAACACAACCATTTCTCTATGAAGTGAAGATCATTTAATCAGTAGAGCCACTAAATTTAACCTGATTCTATTTTTTTCATGTAATCTATATTATTTATTGATAATTCTATTGATTGATACAATTAAGACATATATGATCCTAGCATCATAGACCTCTCCAAAATTTATGAGATACATAAATTTATCCAAACTTATTTTATGTTGTGGAAATCCACCTTGTTGTGAAAAAACATGAACAAAAAAAATCAATTCCTATAAATCGATTATTTTATATGTAGTTCATCCAACATGTCTCAGAGGCCCCTAAATTGGTAGATCCACCAAAATTCATCTATAACCCTTTATATCGTGATTAGTTCCTCTATGATGTAAACGTTTCATTACTCTGAAATGGTAAATTAAAACATCATGTGTGTAAAAAACTCTCCTAAACATATTACACCTTCAAGAAAAAAAATCTTCCATGTCACAACCATAATATCCATGGGGTGGTGTGAATCTTCTTTAAGATTTAAAAAAAACCATATCCATGGTACTATTATCCATAATTTGGTTGACTTCACCTTCGAAAAACACCTTCCATAATAAATTTTTCACACTAGTCTCATTGCCTCACATAGAATTGGTTCACCCTATGACTACTATCCTCTAGAAATGCTATCTCGTGATACCTATGATCTTATATCTAGCACTAACCCATGCTATCTTTTCTCCACTAGTACTTCCTAAGATGGTGTTTCTATCAAGATAAGACACTTCCTCATAGTTTTTGGATGCTCTAGGGATGATTTGTAAGGTTTTATCTACTATTTTTTCACAAAAAACATCTATCATGGTATGTATAATCTATTCCACATTTTTTTATTGTACTTTAGGAATAAAATCCTCCATCATTTTCCCAAAATCCTTCAAGACATGTATCTCTCAGATCTTCTTTACTTCTATATATAGATAACTTTTGAACTTCTTCAATTTTGTGTTAAAACCTCCAATACTAAAATAAAACTTGTTTAGAAAATAAATACAAAAAACAAATGATAATACTTATTTACAACAAGACCAACATCATCCAAACATCAATACCTAATTGGATGAAAATATAAAAAAAACCCCATCTTGGTTAAACTCAACTGATGACAAGATCAGGAAGATACCCAACCACCCCCTGATTAGATCAGACTCAAGGCTATCAAAAGAAATGTTTGTAAGTATAAAAGTTCCTATAATAAGTATCATTATACCTTAGGTAATAGGTATTCATAATATGTATACAACCATATGTATATCAATGATATCCCATGATATATACTTCCATGGGTCAATCCAGATAATAAGTTTCAACTTATTATCTCATGATTCTACTCATTGTAGTGTATACAAATATTTATATCACATATAATATTATAATCAAGATAATATGATCAAATCATTACAACCCATAAAACTCTGTGATTGTCATCTATCATGGAAAACCAAAATTCATACTTTGAGGGAATATTATCATGAAACTGTTAATGTAATACAAATAAAACATACATTAATTAATAATAAATATATATTACCATTATTATAATACCATGATGCAATTTAAAACCATTGTATCAAAAATCTAAAGTATCTAATAGATTTGGATTAAACATGACCTTAATGATTTTTCTACAATAATGGTTTTGTAAAATATTTTTTATATTATCATACATATCCACTGAATATATCTTTAAATAACCCATATCAATGATCTATAGAATGAGATGGTACTTAAAAAGGATGTTTTTGGTATTTTTTTGATACCAAGGTTCCTTGGTATGAGAAATAACTCCATTATTATCATAGTAAATCTCAATTTCTCCCTCAATTCTACAAACTACTCTAAGTTAAGTTATAAACTTATTAATCCAAATTAATTCCTTCACTACATATGATTTAGTGATGTAATCTACCTCTATTATTGGTTCTACCATGGTACCTTGTTTGGAACACTTCCAACCAATATCTCCACTGTTAAGGAAAAACATGCAACCATATTGAGATTTCATATTATCTTTGAATAATTTTAAACTAGAATTAATATAAACCCTTACAATTATCTCATCCTAACCTCCAAATATTGAGAACATATCCTTACTTCTTCAAAAATAATCAAGGATATTCTTGATAGTTTTCAAGTGACTCTCACCAAGATTGGATTAGTATCTACTTATTATTCACAAATTATAAGAGACATAATATCGAGTATATAACATGGAATACATGATAGATCCTATTAAGGATGCATAAGTAATCCTATATATCCTTTCTAAATATTTATATGGACTTGAATGTTACATATATTTGTTCTATGAAACATTAGTAAAGACCCCTTTGTAGAGATCTCTATGATAAACTGATTTATTACATTACCAATATATGTGTGTCTTAACTCAGTCTAAGTAACCTATTCGATCTATCTATATAGATTTCCATACCTTATATGTAGGTTTCTTCTCCTATTACTTTAATCAAGAATAATTTCTAAAACACACATTTATAGAATGTAATGTTTGGATATCATTTCCAATAAATAAGATTTCATCCATGTAATATCAAATATGTCACAACACTCTCACTAACCCACTTTTAAAAATAAGATTAATCTATAATATTCATCAAATAAAACTCTTTGATTTCATCATAAAATTGGATATTAAAACTCTAAAAATATTTCTTCAACCCATAAATATATTTTTGCAACATAAAAACCTTATCATACTCATTTAGAAATTTAGAAACTTCAATCTATATCATATACAAATACATGAATAAATTTAAATTAATAAAATCTATTTTGACATCCATATGATATATCCCATAATCATAATGAGATTCTATGGAAGAAATATCTAAATAAACATTATCATCACAACAAGAGAAAAGGTTTCTTCAGAGTTAATACCATTATTTTTTGTAAAAATTTTCCATAAGGTGACATTTTTAAGTAGACACTCTACCGTCCATATCACTTTTCTTATAAAATTCTCACTTTCACCCTATAGCCCCCACCTCTTTAGTTACTTATACAATGTTCTAAAAATTGTTAGTTTGTATGGATCCTTTATTAGATGACATGGATTTTAAACATTTCTCATAATTAGAACTCTTAATGTCCTCTTGGTAGGTAGTTGGTTCATCATTTATGAACATTACTTCACTATCATTTTCCACAAGAAATCCACAACCCTCAGTCTCATGATGAATACTACATTACCTTGAAGGTTATTGTATAACATGGGTTGGTTCTCTATCCAAGAAACTTTATAGATTCGACTAAACTTTTATCTTAGGAGAAATGTTCTTCTAAAAGAACTATCATCAAAATGACCCAACATTTGGGCCTCAACTGCATAACAAGGACACTAGAAGGTTTGAAAGTTATTCATGAATATGGTAGATTTCTTCAGAAGAAAGAACCAGAATACATATCTACACACCCTAACCTCATAACTTTTAATAACTCATGGAACACACACACTATATATTCAAATAAGAACACATAATAAATATAATTAAAGAAAAATAAAGGGTCATAATAAATTTATATGGTTCATAAGAAGTCTTAATCCCTAATAAATAATAAATTTTCTATAAAGAGTAAACATGAGATTATAGTGGAATATAAACTCCGAATCATAATACAACAAAAGATTAAGCTTAATTGATCACCTAATTGACCACACAATATACAAATGACCTTATCCCAAACATATATAACATTTATCATATGGAAATATTAGTTCCACTATTAAGGAAGCTTCATGGAATGAATTCCCACTGGATTTTATTTTTATAGGAATAAAACCACATAGTCAAAGGCGATCTCTGTAACATCCCTGACACAGAATCCACTAAACTAGTGCTCCGATCCGGGTGGTTACATGACCTTAAGAACGCCTCCCCATACGTCAAAGGCTGCTGACAAGCAGCGGGGGTCTATGTAGTCAAGTGGGGAGACTATACCCCCTTTTTATCAGAGCAATCCATAACAGAATAAACCAAATAGCGGAAACAATAACCAAAAAACAAGGAACATGTATAAAAAACAATTCCAACAGTAAATATGTCATGTCATACTAAAAGTTCAAAAGTGAACAAGGCCCAAAATAAAGACAATGACCAAATCCCCAAAATGGTCCTGACTCCAAGTCTGGATCCTCCACCAAGTGATACCCATGTCCACTCACTATCTAGAAGGGACCTTTTCCTTTATCCTAACCTGAAAACATGAAGTCTACTCGGGTACCCAACGGCAGCCTGAGCAGGGTGTGAGTACAACTCAGTAGGCCACCACCAATGGTGTCTACAAAATATCCAGTAGGAACAGATAGTTCACGCAAAGGAATATGAATGATAATTTCCAAGTAATTATTTAAGGTACCATTAACCAGTTTAGATCCAAGCCTTTGCCACTTCCATTACCATTCATTACACACCCATTATCACCATTTACTATTTCACCACATTTCCATGGGTTAATCACATACATTATGTTACATGGGTCTAAGGCCAACAATCACATGAAAGAGGGTAAATACATTGTTATCCTGTCTCACTAGGACTAAATCCCTTATAGAAACCATAACCTCGCCTCGAAGCCTCAGTCCGGGTGGATGCTACCGTTAGGATAATAGATCATCAGTCCCCATTCCTAACCCATGCATTTAGGGTGGAGTTCAGAGCATCAGTCTTCACTCAACCTGTGGTCGTAGATCCTCAAG
Source organism: Viscum album (assembly GCA_963277665.1). Taxonomy (NCBI): domain Eukaryota; kingdom Viridiplantae; phylum Streptophyta; class Magnoliopsida; order Santalales; family Viscaceae; genus Viscum; species Viscum album. The sequence goes on from OY728136.1 coordinate 1,904,791,544, forward strand.
TCATACCCTACTCTACAAAACCATGTGCACATGCTTATATATAAGTAACCATCAACCATCCAACCCATTGCCCTTCATCTAACACTATTCACAACAACCCACATGGGAAACCACATCATGCCTTAACCCATTAACACATTACCATTTCACATCATTTAACCATTCACCTAATTCCCATGTGTTATGCCTATATCACTAAGCATTCAACACTAGACCCATAACCCATTCCATTATGGTCTTAAATCATTTTACACATTAACCCATTTAACCCATTCATCATTTCCATGAATCAACGATTCAACCAATTCCAACAACCCCTTGGGTTGTTACCAAGTCTAGGTGTATCACCTAACTTCTATTCTAAGTTCAACCAATCATGAAAACACATTCTTCATGGGCTCTACCATTCATTACAATAAGATCACTTGTTTAATATCAATCCCTAAACCCAAAAAAAGCCAGCACATCCCATCGATGGCCCCAATTAGGTCAAGTCCATCCCAAAACATCCCACGGGGATCGTGAGGGTTCCCATTTTCCATTTTAGACATCATTATTTCCAAAAATTCCAAGGTTATTCAAAAAAAACAAGGAGAAACAAGAATCATAACTCAACATGCACAAATACCCAAATAACCATGGGATATCACTTGTAGACCACCTACCTCAAAACCGCGGTTGAGAACACTCTCAATCGAGTCCTTAGACCTCTATCCAACCAACATTTGGAGCTTCAACCTAAAACTCACCCAAAAGTTAGGGTTTTAGAGCTTCATAATGAGAGGGAGATAATATACAAACCCTAAACCAAAAAGAGAAGCAAGGATGGGATTAGCCTTACCCGGAGCTTCGATCCGCAACCAACGGCACCAAAAACACCTTATAATCGAAGGAGGTCGGTCTCTTGGAGCCTTTGGGCGATTTGGTTTGTGCCTAGGGTGGAGAGGGAAGAAATGAGAGGAAATCCCGAGTGGGGTTTAAAATCCCAGAGTGGAAAACTTCTAATTTTTCCCAACTTTAAGTGGTCGCACGGTTTGTCCGCATGGTTTGGCAAACCGTGCACATGACACTATCAGGAGGAGGAGGGGTCGCATGATTTAGTCGCATGGTTTGGAAAACCATGCGCAAACCGTGTGCATGCTTCTATCCAGAGGAGGAAGGGTCGCACGGTTTAGCCTGGGCAGGACACATGGTTTATTTGGCCATGCGCAGGCCATGCGCCCTGGCCTGTCTTGCCCAGATTTCCTTTCTTCCATGCCCTGAGCCCCCGGAACTCCCCTAAGGCATCTCACACTTTTAGGAAATATTTTAAAGCCCCAAAACAAAGGGTTCAACCCAAAACACAACAGAAACATACCTTTCCAAAAACCAGGATCTTACAACCTCCCCACCTTATAACGGCTCGTCCTCAAGCCGAGTTTCCAAGCCTCATTGATCCACCGAAGAGAAGAGTTCGGGCCACTGAGCTTGCATTTCCGATTCTCGCTCCCAAGTTTCTTCCTGAACTTTCCCATGCTGCCATAGTACTCGCACTAATGGTATAACCTTGCCTCACAAGACCTTTTCACTATGATCCACCACACGAACTGGATGCTTCTCAAAGGACGCATCATCCTCAATCTCCAAATCCTCAACATCAACCACATGAGATGGGTCAGGGTGATACCGTCGAAGCTGCGACACATGAAACACATCATGAATCCCACCATACCGCTATGGAAGAGCCAATCAGTAATCCACTGGTCTGATCCTCTCCATAATCTCAAAAGGTCCCACATACCTAGGTACCAACTTACCCTGATTTCGTATCCGACGGTGACCCAACCTTGGAGACACCTAAAGGAACACTTTATCACCCACCCCAAACTCAAGAGGTCTACACCTCCGATCTACATACGAGTTCTACATACTCTGAGTTGTATCCATTTTCTTCCTGATCAACTTAACTCTCTCTGAAGTCTCATGCATGAGACTTGGCCCCAACAACTCAGATTCACCGGCCTCTAGCCAACACAACGGAGATCTGCATGGTCTCCCATAAAGTGCCTCAAAGGGTTACATCTGAATCGTAGCCTGAAAATTGTTGTTGTAGGCAAACTAAACTAAAGTTAGGTGCCTATCCCAAGAACCACCAAAGTCCAAGACACAAGCTCTTAACATGTCTTCCAACACTTGGATCGTACGTTCCAACTGCCAGTCCGTCTGCGGGTGGAAAACCGTACTCAAAAACACCTGCGTACCAAGCGCTTGCTGCAATCCTTGACAGAAACGTGATGTGAAACATGGATCTCGGTCCGAAAATATGGTCTGCGGCACACCATGTAACTGCACAATTTCCCGAACATACATCTCACCCAACTGGTCGACTGTAAAGGTCTCCTGAATCGGTAAGAAATGAGCCACTTTTTTTAACTGATCCACAACCACCCATATTGCATCATTCTTCTTTGGTGTCCTCGGAATACCCATGAAAAAATACATTGTCACATCGTCCCACTTCCATTCCGGAATGGGAAATGGATGCAACAAACCACCTGGTCATTGATGCTCGGTCTTCACCTGTTGACAGGTAACACACCGTGCCACAAATCCCGCAACTTCCTTCTTCATTCTAGGCCACCAAAACTGCCTTCGGAGATCATGGTACATCTTGGTAAAACTAGGATGCACTACCCACTTTGATGCATGGAACTCTTGCATCAACTCTTCTCGCACACACTTTGTCACAACCACATGATCATGAACATGAACAACACCGTCCATGCCGACGACCCATCCAGAAGGTAGCTCCCCACCATTAAGCTTTTCCTTTATGATCAAACACTCAAGATCATCAAGCTGACCTTACTTAACTCGACTCAAAAGCATAAACTCCATCGTTAAGGAAGCAAGAGTGACCTGACCATTCTCCTCCTGCACCTCCACGTGCATCTCTACAAACAAAGCCATCACCTTCCACTCGGTGCTAGATTCCTGAACCATCTGATTCTGAACCTTCCTGCTCAGAGCATCAGAAAAACTGTTTCCCTTTACCGGTGTGTACACTAACTCAAAGTCAAAATATTGGAGATATTAAACCCATCTACGCTTCCAAATATTCAGATCCTGCTGAGATAAGATGTACTTTAAACTCTTATGGTCAGTAAACACGGTAAACTATTATCCTAATAGATAGTGCCTCAAACACTTAAAGGCGTACACTACTGTAGCCAACTCAAGGTCATGAGTGGGATAATTCCACTCATGGGGTCTCAACTGCCTTGACCCGTAAGCCACCACCCGCTCATCTTGCATTAACATAGCCCCAAGTCCGATTCCGTACGTATCAAAAAACACAATGTACTTATTACCCGGATCAGGTAAGATCAAGATAGGTGTGTTCGTCAACCACTTATTCAACTCTTGGAAGGCATTCTCACAAGCCTCGGACCACTCGAACCTGATTCCTTTCTTGGTCAAGCCTGATATTGGTGCTTCCAAGTGAGATAAATCCTGAATGAACCTTCGATAATACCTGGCCAAACCCAGAAAACTCTGAACATCAGAAACACTCTTGGGCTATTCCCAAGATACAACTGCCTGTACTTTCTCTGGATCCATTGACACACCTTCCTCCAAGATGAGGTGACCCAGGAAATGTACCTCACCTATCTAGAATTGACACTTGGATAGCTTGGCATATAGTCGATGCTCTCTTAGCATACCCAAGACGATGTCAAGATGTTGGGCATGATCGTCATGAGTTTTCGAGTACACTAAGATATCGTCAACAAAGACAACCACAAACTGATCTAGATAGGGATGAAAGATCTGATTCATCAAATCCATAAACACCGCCAGTGCATTGGTCAAGCCGAAAGTCATTACTAAAAACTCAAACAACCCATACCGACTCTGTAAAGCTATCTGCGGTATGTCGGAAGACCTCACCCTCAACTGGTGATAACCCGACCTCAGATCAATCTTAGAAAACACTAATGCACCCCTCAACTGATCAAACAGGTCATCAATTCTAGGAAGAGGGTACCAATTCTTCACTATCATCTGATTTAACTTTCGATATTCAACACACTGCCTCAACGACCCATCGGCCTTCTTTGAAAAAAGCATGGGAGATACCCAGGGAGACGTACTAGGATGGATAAACCCCTTACACTCCAACTCCTCTAGTTGAACCTTTAGTTCCTGGAGTTCTACCAGTGCCATTTGGTATGGTGGAATAGAAACTGGCTCTGCTCCCAGTAGAAACTCGATCGTGAACTCAACATCCCTCTCGGGTGGTAACCCTGAGAAATCCTCAGGAAACACATCCTGAAACCGATCCACCATGGTAGGAAAGACATATTGTTCTCCTATTTCATTTTCATCAAGCATGAGACATGACACTTGAGCTGGGAGTCCACTCATCTGTTGAAAAAACGTCCATGCACGCCCTGGTCGAGCATCCTAATCGCCACGGTGGACATAAGCGTCACCCTTAAGTAACCTGAACGATACTCTGCAATGGTAACAGTCTATATGCACCCGATACAACACCAACCAATACATTCCCAAGATTAGGTCAAACCCTGACATCTTGAGAATGAACAAGTCCCATAGAAAATGATACCCACCAACTTCCAAGGCACATACTTTTCACTTCTTGATATCTTCAATCCGCACCCCCAACGGAGTGTCAATTGACATCACCCCGCACACCCCCTCCATAGGTAAACCCAGTGCTACCACAAGTTGAGTAGATATAAAAAATGTGTGGCACTTGTTTCAAACAACGCACTAGAAAAAGTAGAAGCTACCAGGATCATACCTCGAACAGTCGATGGTCTAGCCTCGCCATCACCAGGCGCAAACTGAACTGCTTGAAGCTGACTTTCCCCTCTACCCCGGGCTCCAGCCTGAACACCCTACGCTGCACTACCCTGCTAGCGTGAGTGATCTTGAAATGGATTTCCATGTCCACATCCCCTGCCATTGCGGCCCGTGGAGCTCCAAATTCCTGCCTGATATGGGACAACTGATCCCATTCTCGTATCCGGTATCTGCTTTTCCTCATTATGCTCACCCGTCTGTCGAGGGTTCCTACAGAACCTCTGCACATTCCCCATTCCGCCGCACGAATAGAACTCAACTGGAGGTCGAGTACACTGACCACGCATATGCCTCGGCCTGTCACACTGATAAAAAAACACCTAGTTCCCACTCTGAGAGGTTTACCCCTTCTTCTGACCACCATTCTGGAAAATTTCTAAACGGTGCTTCCGACCTTCGGAAGATGCACTACTTGTATGCCCAGCTGGCATAAAAATCCCACCACCTTAATCTCCCTTCAGGTTCCCTTCAGAGATGAGTGCTTGATCCATCACCTCTGCAAACTTCTTTAAGCGGAAGATATTCACTTGATACTTGATCTCATGTCTTAACCCATCCTGGAAACACCTTGTTATCGTTGCCTCATCCTCGTCTAACACTATGATGATGCGTCACAAATCAGTGAAGCAACTAGCATAGTCCATCATCGATAGCGATCCCTGAGTTAGGCTCATAAACTCTGCAGCCCGCTCCTGCCTCAAAGTCTCTGGGTAAAAATGCTCCAGAAACTTCTCCTAGAAAACGTTCCATGAAATCCCTTCAGCCTGTTCGGTCTGAGCCTAAATGTCCCACCAATGCCTTTCCTGACCCCGCAACATGTAAACGGCCAGCTTAACTCGCTTTTCAACAGGGGTCTCCAGATGATCCAGTATCATCTGGATAGACTCTAAACAGAACTCCGCTGCCTCTGGCCCACCCTCTCCGGTGAAGGTCGGAGGGTGTTGTAGCTAGAACTCCCTGGTCAGCTCAAACATACTCGGTGCAACCCGCCCTGGGTCCCAATCCATCATCTTCATAAGGCGAGCCAATTTCTCTCAGAACTGGTCTTCTTTACCTTCATTGATCGTCACATTTTCTTACTCCCCTACTGGAGGAGTGTTCTCAGAAACACCCTCTCATTTCCCAACTGGTAACTGAAGTCATGGTGGCATTTCTCTACAATGCCAAGCACGAGATTTTAGAACGCATACCATAAAACTTTCATGACTTCCTCAAAAATCTCTTTACTAGCTACAACAACCCATTTTCATATGCTAATTTAACAACATTAGCACCTCAATTCACCGCCCTGACCATCTCTATCACGGGCCATGGTCCATATGGGGTAAACAACCATGCACTACCACCAAACTCACACAACATTTTACAAAACATTTTCCACTTCATTTTTACCCCTTATGTTTCATTAAAAATCCTTTACCCACTTGTTTTATTTCATTCTCCTCATTATTTCTTGGTTTCATGAAATGCATGATACACCCTACTTTCCTACCTCACACACCCACCCCGTGCGTGTGTCGAATACGATGCATGTCACCTATCTCCCTAGGTGCCTATAATGATGCATGAATGCCAATCCTCATGTCGTTAAGGCCACGAGCCAAATATCATAAAACAGCCACATCAAACCACATGTGCATCACCCAACGGTGAAATATCATCAACTGTAACAACACACAACCAAGAACAACAATTCCCACCCAGGGTGACTTGGGTTTTCCCTCGTACATGGGTTAGCTACTCCCAAGCACGAGCTCATTACCAAGGCCCGACACGTCTAATCACTTGGCTACCAATCCCAAATAACAAGACCTCAAAGAAGGAGAATAAAGACCTCCTATGATACCACTTTGTAACATCCCTGACACAGAATCCACTAAACCGGTGCTCCGAGCTGAGAGGTTACATGACCTTAAGCGCGTCTCCCCGTACGGCAAAGGCTGCCGACAAGCAGCGGGGGTCTATGTAGTCAAGTGGGGAGACTATACCCCCTTTTTATCAGAGCAAGCCACAACAGAATAAACCAAATAGCGGAAACAATAACCAACAAACAAGGAACATGTATAACAAACATTTCCAATAGTAAATATGTCATGTCATACAACAAGTGAAAAAGTGAACAAGGCCCAAAATAAAGACAACTACCAAATCCCCAAAATGGTCCTGACTCCAAGTCTGGATCTTCCACCAAGTGCTACCCATGTCCACTCACTATCTAGTAGGTACCTTTTCCCTTCTTCTGACCTGAAAACATGAAGTCTGCTTGGGTACCCAACGGCGGCCCGAGCAGGGTGTGAGTACAACTCAGTAGTCCACCACCAACGATGTCTACAAAATATCCAGTATGAACAGATAGTGCATGCACAGGAATATGAATGATAATTTCCAAGTAATTATTTAAGGTACCATTAACTAGTTTAGAGCCAATCCATTGCCACTTCCATTACCATTCATTACACACCCATTATCACCATTTACCATTTCATTACATTTCCATGGGTTAATCACATACATTATGTTACATGGGTATAAGTCCAACAATCACATGTAAGAGGTTAAACACATCGTTATCCTATCTCACTACCAACTCCCTCATAGAAACCATAACCTCACCTTGAAGCCTCAGTTCGGGTGGATACAACCGTTAGGAGAATAGATCATTAGTCCTCATTCCTAACCCGTGCATTTAGGGTGGAGTTCAGAGAATCAGTCTTCACTAGACTCGTGGGCGTAGATCCTCAAGTCATACCCCACTCTATGAATCCATGTTCACATTCTTATATATAAGTAACCATCAACCATCCAAGCCATTTCCCTTCGTCTAACATTATTCACAACAACCCACATGGGAAACCACATCATGCCTTAACCCATTAACACATTACCATTTCACATCATTTAACCATTCACCCATTTCCCATGTGTTATGCCTATCTCACTAAGCATTCAACACTAGACCCATAACCCATTCCATTATGGTCTTCAATCATTTTACACATTGACCCATTTAACCCGTTCATCATTTCCATGAATCAACCATTCAACCCATTCCAACAACCCCTTAGGTTGTTACCAAGTCTAGGTGCATCACCTAACTTCTATTACAAGTTCAACCAATCATGACAACACAATATTCATGGGATCTACTATTCATTACAACAAGATCACTTGTTTAACATCAATCTCTAAACTCGGAAAAATCTGGCACATCCCATGGATGGACCCAATTAGGTCAAGTCCATCCCAACACATCCCACGGGAATCGTGAGGGTTCCCATTTTCCATTTTAAACATCATTATTTCCAAACATTCCAAGGTTATTCAAAACACAACCAAGGAGAAACAAGAATCATAACTCAACATGCACAAATACCCAAATAACCATGGGATGTCACTTGTAGACCACCTACCTCGAAACCGCGGTTGAGCGCACTCTCAATCGAGTCCTTATACCTCGATCCAACCAACCTTTGGAGCTTCAACCTAAAACTCACCCAAAATTTAGGGTTTTAGAGCTTCGGAATGAGAGGGAGAGAAGATACAAACCCTAAACCAAAAAGATAAGCAAGGATGGGATTAGCCTTACCTAGAGCTTCGATCCGCAACCAATAACACCAAAATGACTTTGAATCGAAGGAGATAGGTCTCTTAGAGCCTTTGGTAGATTTGGTTCATGCCTAGGGTGGAGAGGGAGGAAACGAGAGGAAATCTCAAGTGGGGTTTAAAATCCCGGAGTGGAAAACTTATAATTTTTCCCAACTTTAAGTGGCCGCACGGTTTGTCCACACAGTTTGGAAAACCGTGCACAAACTGTGCGCATGACACTGTCAGGAGGAGGAGGGGTCGCACGATTTAGCCGTACAGCTTGGAAAACCATGTGAAAACCGTGTTCATGCTTCTGTCTGGAGGAGGAAGGGTCACACGGTTTAGCCTGGGCAGGACGCACGGTTTACCTGGCCGTGCGCAGGTCGTGCGCCCTAACCTGTCTTGCCCAGATTTCCTTTCTTCCATGCCCGGAGCCCCCAGAACACCCATAAGGCCTCTCACACTTTCAGGAAACATTTTAAATCCCCAAAAAAAGGTTTCAACCCAAAACACAACAAAAACATACCTTTCCAAAAACTGGGATCTTACAATCATCATGTCAACTGAATCAACCAACGAATAGTGAATTAGTTTCATATTCCAAAACTCATCCTCCTACCTTGACACTCGAAGAAACCCAAACATTAAATTTATAAATATTATATGTTATTAGATGATATTCATGAAATATCATTATGATAAACTCTTGAAACGTAAAGGTTTATTTTATTTTGAAAATATGGATAGATAAAAAACTAACACAAGAAATATCTAAATCATATATCACTAATTTCTTCACAAATAGAAATATTCTTATACATATCATACTTTAAACATTTCTTCATATAATATGTAAAAGGAAACATAATAAAAGGTGAGATCAAATTCTTAGTAATGGTAAACAGGGGAGATATCATTTAATGGTTATTTTTAAGCATAACATGAGCATAAGGGAATGAGAACATGAGATTACCATTTAAAAAATTCCCTACAATTCATAAATCATAATCATGAGTCATGTTATAAATCTTGGAAGTTTAAAAGACATGAATATTAAATAAATCAAAGAACATAATCCATGATAGTATAACATTTTAATAATACCATGTCATAAAAGAGTGAAATAATATGTTGAATAATCATAATAATGTAAATCTTATGTCGATGCTACCCACCATGAAATTATTCAAATATTAGGCATGGTATAACCACCCATGAACCTGCTTTGGGCATTGTGATAACCTCCCATGTACCATCTACTATTATTGGTATAACCTACCATGTACCCTTTTAGCTCATAAAACATTAATACTTACCCAATTAATTGGAGAAATATAATGGACCAACCCATCACATAATCATAATTCATTTATATTTACGGAATAAGATCATGAAAACATTTATCATTTAATTATAGATTAACCTATGTAAAATAAAATGGGTTTCATCAATATTTCATCATCATAATCATAAACCATCCAGATGAATAATAAGGATGTAATCATAGTATCATATCCTCAGTGAATCATACATAACATCAAAGGATGTTATCATAGAGGAATAATGGATTTAATAGATCATTGGAATGTTTCTTGAGGAAATTACCTTTTTCATTTTGAAATAACTAATTTGAAATACAAAAATTAAAAAAAAATATATTAAGGAAATTTTTTTAGAAAATAACCTTGTAAAAATTTAAATTAATATTCAAATAAAATATTCTTCATGATGATTATAAAAAATTTTCATGCGATGTATGTAAAAAAATATTTTTTTCACACCTTTGGTAAAAAGTACCTTATTTGAAAAATGACAAGAAGTTTAGTTTTAATAATTTTTGTAGAAATTAAAAACTAGTTGAAATGGAATAAATAAATAAATGGAAAATATTAAAAACAATCTTTAAATCATTTTTGATAAAATGTATATATGGAAGAAAATATTCCCGACTGAATAGAAAAATAGATTTGATTTTCCTAAGAAAAAGTATGTCATACTTTTGAGTACCTAGAGAGATGAAAATGAAAGTAAAAATTGTGATTTAAAAAAATAATAATATTATAATAAAATAAATAACATTTATTATAGATATATCATATAACTTCATCATCATAAATTTAATAATAAACAATCCCGGTAAAAATTAGATTGTGACGTAAAACCCTTACCTCAAGTCTAACTCACTTCATAAGCACTCTAACAAACTATATAATAGATTAAAATTTATTAAAATTCAATGAATGAACCATATTAATAACTATAATACCTTATTTGGTCTACTTATAACATCTAAATACCCATTTATTAATAATTGTTTTAAAATCATTGTTTTCGGGTGTTAATTGTTTCATTTTTCATGATATTTTTAGTACAGAAGTTCGAATAATTATACTTTTATCATGGTTAAATCATGTACAAAATTGTAACCATGATATAAATACCATATATATTAACTATATAAATATTTATAACCATGCATAAAAGGTATAAATATAAAAAAATAAATATATAGTTCATGGAGACGGTAGTCTGTATGCACACATGAACATTGTTTTCATTTTTTTAACGAAAATAAAAAAATAATGATAAATAATATTTTATAATTAAAGAATAATAATTATATCATAAATATCATATATATTTATTAAATCCATCATTATATTTATCAATGTGAGGTGGTTATGGAAAATGAATAATATCGTTACATGGAGGTGGTAGTCTACACATATGCATGAACGATGCCTTCATTTCCCATTTGATGGAAAGGAGATTGAAAATGGTAGTTACATCATCATAATAACACCAAAATATATTTATTATATTTTATTAATCATTTTAGTATGTATATAATAGGTTCATAAAATATGGAGGAAGAAATAAAATTGATAGATCTCAGTTAAGATTTATACCTCTTCTTTGAGACACCTCCTTTGAATTACACCTTAAGACTTAAAATATTTCTCTTAGGAGATAAATAAAGGAATCTAAGATGAAGTTAAGGAATATATAAATATTTTTTGGTAGGTATTTTCTGATCTATAAGGCTAAAACTGTGTGAATAAGAGAGGATAAGAGGTTTCTTTTTATATGTGAGAGGAGGGATACACGTGGAATTACTTAAATGATTTCAATAATATAACATCACTTTTGTGTAAAAGTGGATAAAAATGGCCATTAATTAGAATTTGGAATAATATATTTCATAAATATATTAAAAAATAATAATTACTCAAGTTTATGTGGCATTGTTATCCTTATATCTTAGTTTAACCCCCGATAAACTCATTTTAACCTTAACTGTGGTAACAAAATTTTACTATTTTTACAATTTATTATGAACAAAAATTAATTTGACCCTATAAAATTATATTAATTATTATGATTAAAAATAGGGAATCCTTTTTAAATGATTCAATTTCTATAAGTGGTATAAATTAATTTTAAATTAAGTACACAAAATATAATGAAAAAACATTTTCATAAAAATAAATTTTGAAGTATAAAACTGAATTTACTTTCATTCCTTGTCGAGTAACAACAATAAAATCACTATTAAAATAATTTATTCAATATATAATCTATAAATTTGTTTAAAACCATTTACCAGTAATTTTTATTTAATTTATTATGATAAAAACACATTGTGCGCAAAAAAATATTTCTTAAAAATAACCCTTTCAGCTTTAAATTATTTTATCCTTATTTATAACCTTTAGATAATTAATGTATTGATGATTATTATTAAATTAAAAATAAAATTCAATAAAATGATTTTGTAATAGTGGTTATTATTCTTCTTCTTTTTTATAATAATATATAACATATAAAAAATAAATTTCTTCAAAAATAATTATTTTAATCATTAAATGAATTTATTAATAGTTTACTAGTTATTTATTATTAATTAATCAATAAATATTAATTTAGAAAAATATTTATAAATATAAATTTCATAATGTGTCTAAATATATTTATACTTTTTGATCCAAAATTTAGATTATAAAGGTATACTATATAACATGTACATTTAGGCTTGATGTTGTGTGTAAAGAAAGTTATCAAAAATACTTCAAGATTATTTAAAAAGAAAAACTTATAAAATCATGGGGTGTTACATGATACCCCAATTAAAATATATTTCCCCTTAAAAATTATATTACTTTGATATAAAAAAATAGGATATCTCTGCTTCATATCATCCTCAGGTTGTCATGTAGCTTCCTCAAATTTCTAATTCCTCTAGAGAATGTTAACTAGATGAGTAGAATTGTGTCATAGCACTTTATCTATATGATCCAAGATTTATTATGGTTTTTATTCATAGTAAAGATAGTTATCCAATGGTAAAACTTCGAGTTAAGTACATGTAAAGGATCAAATATGTACTTCTTCACAATAGAAATAAGGAATGCATCACGAATTTGAAAAAGGTATGGTGGAAGTGTTGAGTGATAACCAACCGACCTTATCTTCTCAAGAATATTGAAAGGTTTGATATATCTAGGGCTCATATTTCCCTTCATTACAAATCTTATAACTTTATTCCATGGAAAAAATCACATGAATACCTTCTCACCAACTTTAAATTACATATCTTACCGATGATTGTCAGTATAACTCTTCTATTAACTCTGAGCTGCCTTGATATGTTGATGAATGACTCTAGACTTATATTCCATTTCCTCAAATATATTTGGTTAAAATATATTTATTTCTCCAAATTCATCCTAGAACATTGGATTTCTTCACTTCCTTCCATAGAGGGATTCAAAATGAACTATCTAAATGCTTGAGTTAAAATTGTTTTATAAGAGAATGTGATAAGAGGAAGGTTTTTTCCCAACTAGATTTGAAATATAGAGAATTGGAGAGATCATATTCTATAGGTTTTGAATGATTCTATCATAATTACCATCTATCTGAGGATGATAAGTAGTAAAAAAACATAACTATGTATCCAGATCATTCTGAAGACTTCACCAAACCTTTGACATAAACCTCAGATCATGATTGGGTAGAATAGAATGTGGTTTTACATAAAACTTTACTAATTCATTAATCTATATCCTAGAAATATAATAATGAGAGAAATATTATCTAATAGTAATGAAATATGTGAACTTCATAAGGTGGTCGACAAAACCCATATAGCATTATGGACATTAGATGTTTTGGGGTGTATGATGATGAAATCCATAGTGATATTTTCCTCTTTTCATTCTGGTATGTGTAATGGTTATAACATCCACTTAGAATTTATATCTTATCCTTAACTTTATGATAAACCATTAAGAATAAACATACTTTCTAATATATCCATTAATGTTGTTCCACTATAAATACTCTTTCAGATGTCTATAAATATTTATACTTACCAGATGAATAAATAATGATGATCTCTAAGCTTATTTAAATATATCCTTAAAATATTGTATTTATGGGGCACTTAATAAGTTCCTAAAACTCATAATTCTATCACAATCATGTTTAAATTCATGAATATTTCTTATTTTCTTTTATAGCTCTACATCCTTCTTATTTTCCTCTTTAATATTCATAAGGATAGATTTTTTAACTCTCATTTGATCAAGATAATATTTCTAGCCTTCCTTCAAGATTTCATGATCCATCCGTTAAAAATAAAAATAAAATGAGATTTTTTTATCCTCGTCACAGTTAATCTAAAATGATCCTTTTGAATCAAAGTATCAACCACCTTGTTCGCTTTCCCAGGGTGGTAATGTATAGAGGAATCATAATCATTAATGAAATCCAACCATCTTCTCTGGAACACATTCATATCTTTCTTAGTGAATATATACTTTAAACTTTTGTGATCAGTATATATGTCAGGCTTTCTCCATTAGGATAATGTGTTCATATCTTTAATGAAAATATTACCACTTCTAACTCTAAATCCTGAGGCAGTTAATTTTACTCGTGAACCTTTAATTGGCATGAAGCATAAGCTATAACTCTATCCTTCTATATATGAAAATTTCTCAAACCCTTCTTTTATTCATCAATGTAAATCATAAACCCTTATCCACTATAGGGTAGTGTGAGCATAGGCACACTGACTAACCTTCTTTTCTGTTCCTTGAATTTTTCTTCAAATCTATCATTCTAAAGTAACTTGACTCCCTTATAGGTTATATTGTGTAGTGTATTAAATATTCAAGATAAATACTTAACAAATCATTTATAATATCCAAAAAAACCAAGAAAACTATGGATCTCAGCTATAGTGGTTGGTCTGGGAAAATTTTAAATAACTTATGTCTTTTATAGATCCACTTATATACTCTTCCATGATATTATATGTCTCAAAAATGAAACTTTATATAACCAAAATTAACACTTGGTAAATTTTTCATACAAATTATACTTCCTTAAGGTCTTCGGTAAACTCCTCAAGTGATCTTCTTAATATTTATTTCTCTTGGAATATAAAATAGTATCATCTATAAAGACTACCAAAAGATGATAAAGGTTATATTTAAACAATATATCCATTAAATCCATAAATATATCGAGGGAGTTAATAAGACCAAATGGAATCACTATAAATTTATAGTTTCTATACCTTGTACTAAAGGATTCCTTGGGTAAGCCTTCACTTTTTACCCTCAATTGATAATATCCATACCAAATATCAATCTTCAAAAAATATTGATATCCTTATAATAAATCAAACAAATCATCAATAAAGGGAAGATGATACTTATTCGTTATCATAATTATATAAAGTTTTTAATAATCAATGTAGGTTTGCATTGATCCATATTTCTTCTTAACAAAAATAATAGGTTAACACCATGGGGATGCACTTGTCTGAATGAATCACTTATCAAGACTCTCCTAGAGTTTATTATTCAATTCATACATCTCAATCAAGTCCATTCTATATGGAGTCTTTGAAATAGGTGTAACACCAGGTATGAAATCTATTGAAAAATAAACTTCACGATTCATAGGAAGGCTAGTCAACTCTTCTGTAAATACATCAACAAACTCATGAAAATAGAAATATATTTTATTTTGAGTTTCTCCTCAGACATATAATATAAATAACCCCTTTAAATATGAATAAAGATCCAAAATGGATGTAATATCCATTGGATGTTCATATTTATCCTCACAATGATAGAAAATCATAGGTTTGTTCAGAATGTAAAATGTGATTTACCTTTGTTGTAAATTGATGAGGAATTTATATAAATAAATTCAATCTATTCCCAAAATAACATTAAATTCAACTAGAGGAAGAATAATGATATTTTCATGAAGTACGTTCCCAAAAACAACAATTATATAAGTATCATATACAAGAAATGAGATTATAGTATAGAACATTTTTTCATGACACATCAAATTGATTATGATTTTAAATTTGATTTATAGTCTAGTAAATACCCTAGTTAATCTCTCAAATAGAATTGATAGTTTTAGAGTGTTTATTTTTAATAAAAATTACTACAAGAGGGGGTGGTTTTGGAAACATTTTTAAGAAAATAACTTAATTTAAAGAGTTTAATAGTTGAAAAACCAAGTGTATTTTGAAATATATGAGATAAAGGGGACATTTTTATTTCACTACACTCATTTAAAGTTAATTTTTCATAGATATCCATTCAGTTTTTGAGTAATTATTTGGCTGAAATTAATTGGAATCTCGGTTAATACCTAAATGTTTATTTCAATGCTTGAAGAACCAAACCTTGACATGACAATAGTATTTCCAAGGTCCAGAACTTATTGAAGGAATAAGAGATTAAAAATAAGATTTAAATCTAAATAGTTTGGGTAAGAAAAGTATTCTTGTATTTTCCAATCGGAACAACACAAGTCACACACTCAAAACCTCACACCGATCAGTTATAAATTAAGAGCATATCAATCACATGAATCAAAAAAAGAATTCAAATATAAAATAATGTAAGATACATGGAATTAAATGTTTTAACACCCAAATTAATCCAAACCAGTAGCTAATATATGATTTGAAACTCCATTGACATGTGTGTAGCTCCCTCACAATGAATGCACATTGTTTAGCCTTGCATCGAGAGGAGGAGGAAGCTCAGGTGGATCTCCTTCGTCATTCTTGATCACCCTATGAGAAAATGGGCCTATAGAAATTATAGGATGAGGAGATTAATCCTCTATAAATACAAAATTATAGTACTTTACTTCTTGGTATAACATGAAAATGGGGTGCCGAAGGTACCAATTTATAGTCAAAGTGGAAGGTGGTTTTGTGCACCTGGATTTCAAGAAACCACTTGGTCTATAGTTTCAGTGGCTAGATTATCTTATATCACTTTTAAAAAAACTAAAACGTTTTCCCCACTTCTTTAATAACTCCACCAAAAATTTAGAATCATTTTGACAACTATAGATCGAGATATAGAGGAAATACGTAACACAACTTTTGACTTCATGTGGATTCGGTTCCTCAGATAGATCAGTCTGGTTGGGAAACCAGATAGAATAATTGGAATTGGGTGTCTTTAGAAAGTTTTATACCATTTAATTTTGGATCTTCACACAAAATCTCAACCCATTGGGATGCACAGATTAGTAAAGTGTGCGGTTGAGTCCACATATGTTCTTGGATTCCTATGCAATTTGGATCAATTTTTTTCAACTTCGTCCTAGGCCCTCTAAATCACCTCTAAATATAATGAAATCATCCAAACAAGTAAAATTACACTTTTTAACATTTATAAACACAAAACTATTTAATGAAAAATGAATTGAAATTTTTTATAATATTTGGAATTTACAAAAAAAAAATAGTTTAATACAGTGGTGTAAGGGTGACATAAAATTGCGAATCACAGTGCGATCACACCCCCTCACCTAAACATTTTTACTCGTGGGAAAAGAAAAATATCCAAAAATTATGCATGGAGATATTCCAAAATTCATGAATATTTAAAATTAAATGAAAATTTAATTATTTATATCAATGTGATCAAATAAAAAATCACATCAAGGAGTTATTCTCAGTGATCAAGGAAAAAGATGTCTCATAAATTATATCAGAAAAAAATTCTAAGAGATGTATGATACCAATTAGATAAAATAATTCAAAATTTAACCATGTGACTAATTCTCCATGTGTGTGTTTTAAAACCACTTCGTGGTATAATTTCCACTTTCTATCTAATAAATATAAATTATTTTAAAAAAATCCGGCTAAAATTATTTTGTCCACCGAAGCAGTCCTACATCCTTTGAAATCAAATTTCAATACCCACTCACTTAAGAATCCCCAGAAGTCAAATCATAGGCTCCTATCCAAGATATCCCTATATGATTTACATTTCATCACTCCCCTAATTTATTATTATTTTTGTTTTTTTCAAAAGTTTCACTTGGAGAAAATCTCACACACATCTCTCAACCCTTGTTTGATCTCCTCACGACACTAATTGTAATAGTTATAATAAAATCAAAGGTTTAGGAAGAGTGGTTTTTTACCTTCCCAAGACACAACCCTTATTTTTTATGTTTTTTTAGGGTGTAAAATAGTCTTATAATAGGTACACACACATAGTTCAATCTAGTACAGTAATGAAAAATACCAGATAAGGAACGAACATATGGAAAAATAATTTTGGAAAGCTAATAAATATTAAACTAACTTATATTTACCTTCTATTGAGTATAAAAAATCGCACTTCGTGGTTGGGTGTAAAGATGTGTGGAGAAATTAAGTGACACAGTTTTCCCATAAACTACTCACACAAAGGGTATCATTCTTCTCAAAGGTTTCAAAGTGATATAACCATTTATATCATCGACAAAAAAAATCAAGAAAAATTCACACCTAAATGTTAAATTCATACCAAAATACACATTCTATCAGTTATTTTTTTTTAAAAATTCAAAACAACATGAAATAAAGAAATTCCTCTAGAATTTTCAATAATTTTCATGATTAAGTGGACATCATTTTCCATGTTTAAGTGGGAATAATTTTCTATGATTTAGTGGGCATCAAAAATTAATTTTCTAGCACAAAATTTAAGGGTAAAATGAGGGCTAGGGGAGGAAAGATAAAAATACTATTCGGTAAGCTAAAAAGAGAAGAAAAAAAAGATGATAAAAATTCCTAACTAACCCAGGAATGTACCCATACCCCAACACCTATAGTATTTAATGACCTCACTTTAAAAAAGATAATGTGGGAAGTATGGATAAAACATGGTGGGTTTCATTCATAGGTTTTTTCTTAAACTTGGAGGTCCTCCATTGGGGACTCCGGAATGGATTCGTGGAAGTGCTTAAGCCACTTTCCATTTACAGTGAAGCTATATTTTGTTTCTTCATTTTGGACCTGAACAACACCAAATGGATGAACATTATTAATAATTTTTGGGCCAAACCAATGGGAATAAATCTTACCTATATGAAACTTTATCCTTCCTTTGAAAAGGATGACCTTCTTCCCAATGTGTAATTGATGATGAAGGATGAGGTGGTCGTGGGAAGCTTTGGTTCTCTCCTTAAAAATACGGGAGTTCTCATATGAGTCTCTTATCATTTCCTCTGTCTCATTAATTTGTAACTTCCTTTGAGAACCTACACAAGAAATATTATAATTCATTTTTTAATGGCCCAATAGGCCTAGTGCTCTATCTCAACAGGGAGGTGACAAGTCTTTCCAAAAACAAGTTGATGGGGTGACATTCCAATGAGAGTTTTAAAAGTCAAACAGTAAGCCCATAATGAATCATCAAGTATAAGACTAATATTTTCTATTGGGTTGAACCTTTTTTCAATAATTTGTTTTACCACTCTATTTTACACCTCATCTTGACCATGGGTTTTTGGGTGATATGCAATAGAAACTTGATGCCTAATCCCATACCGATGAAAAAGTGATTGTGTTGTTCTATCAAATAAATGAGAACACTGGTCACTGATGATGAATTTAGGTAATCCAAACCTACAGAAAATTTGGATTCCC
Organism: Viscum album; assembly: GCA_963277665.1. Taxonomy (NCBI): domain Eukaryota; kingdom Viridiplantae; phylum Streptophyta; class Magnoliopsida; order Santalales; family Viscaceae; genus Viscum; species Viscum album. The sequence goes on from OY728136.1 coordinate 1,904,810,979, forward strand.
AAAAATTACACAATTTTCATGGAATAATTATACCTTATAGATCATGCCTCTGCCCATTTTGACACATAATGAACTTTTAAAAAAATATACAAGTTCCCAAATGAATTGGGGAATGGTCCCATAAATTCAATGCCCCAAACATTGAAAATGTCATGAAAGAGAAAGTTTTTTGTGGAATTTTATTTCTTTTAGATACATTCCCCATTCTTTGACAATGAGGATAAGATTAATAGAAATAATGGGCATCCTGAAATAGTGTTGGCCAAAAGAGACCAAAATCAAGGACCTCACAAGTAGTACATTGGGGACCAAAGTGGCCCCTATAAGAAAGAGTGTGGCAGAACCTAAGGACAGATTGAAACTCTCTATCGAGAATACAATGCTAGAGGAATTGATCACTAAATGTGTGCCAAAGGTAGGGGTCATCCCAAATGTGCCAATGGGACTCATTTTTTAGATGATCAACTTGGTTTCTTTTTTAATCAATAGTAATGAAATATGATACCAAATAATTTAAAATTTTGGAATACCAAGGAATATAATCTTTCATTTAGTACAATTGATCATCTAGAAAAATGTAATTTATGGGAATACAGGGGTGTGATTCAATATCTAGGGATGGGAAGATCTTACTGATATGGTCAGACACCACATTCTCTACTCTTTTTTTATCCCTAATTTCTATATTAAATTATTGAAGGAGGAGAATAAAATTAATGAGACATGGTTTGGATTTTAGTTTCTTAAAAAGATACCATAGGGATGCATGTTCTGAGAACACAATCACTTGGGTCCCCAAAAGGTATGACCTAAATTTATCCAAGGAAATAACAATGGTAAGAAATTATTTTTCAGTTGTGGTGTAGTTTTATTGGGTAGGGTCCAGTGTTCATGATTCATAGGCAATGACATGTGGATCTCAATCAACCCTTTATGATAAGACTTCCCCAACTGCATATTTAGAGGCGTCACACATGAGCTAAAATGGTAAATCCCACCAATGTGGTTGGACTGCTAGAGGTGGCGTGAGACTCCATTTCAATTTTTTAAAATCTTCCTCACATTCTTTATCAAAAACAAATTATTTTTATTTTTAGGGTAATTGGGATATGGGGAGTGAAATCTTACTAAATTCACAAATGAAACAATGGTAACATCCAGCATAACCTAATAAATACCAAAAATCCCATACATTTTTGGGGGATGGTAGGGAATAAATGACATCCACTTTTAATTTTTCTACTTTGATACCATCCCCAGGAATGAAATTCTTGAGTACTGTACCATATCAGATGATGAAATGGAATTTCTCATAATTTAATACATGATTATTTTCAATACAATGATGTAGGACAGAACCAAGACTACTCAAACATTCATCAAAAGAGGATCCATAAAAAGTGAAATCATCAATGAATACTTCCATGAAATCCTCTAGGAAATATGAAAAAATACTAAACATGCATCACTAGAAATTACCCAGATCATTGAACAGACAAAATGGAATCCTCCTATATAAAAATGTTCCAAAGGGTCAAGTTAAGGTTGTCTTTTCCTAATCCTTTGAGGGAATATGGATATGAAAGTATCAAGAATACCCATCAAGAAAATAGTAGTGGGACTTCCCTGCTAGCCTCTCTAGAATCTGGTTAATGAATGGTAAGGGAAAATGTTCCTTCTTGGTGTGTTGGTTTAGTCAGTAATAGTATATATAGACACACTAATTATTCTTCACATAAGTTGGAACCAATTCATTATTTTTATTTTTAATTACTATAAGACCAGTTTTCTTGGAAACTACTTGCACTAGACTAACCCATTGACTATCAAAGATGGGGTAGATGATTTCAGTAGCCAATAATTTTGTCACCTCATTTTCATCAATATTTAGGAGGTTTGGGTTCAGTTGATTTTGTTCTTGCATCACTAGTTTAGCCTCATAATTTAATAATATATTATATTTGAAAATTGATGGGATAATACTAAAAATTCCAACAAGTGTCCATTTCAAATATTGTTTATACTTCTTTAAAAGGTCAATTAGTCGTAATTCATGCTTTATAGGGAGTGAATTAGAAATGATTATTGGAAGCTTGTTTCTATTCTTAAGATATAAATATTTCAAATTTTGAGACAGAGGTTTAAGTTTCAATTTAGGGAGATTTGGATTTATGGGAGTGAATGTGGAAGTTTGAGGTTAACAATCTCATCTAATTGCTCAATGGTAACATCCTTAGATGAGAAATGATCTTTTACAAGCTTAGTAGTATCATCGATGGTCATAGGATTTTTAGTTATCAATAAATAATTTATTAACAAGCATGTATGAAATTTTTCTAGACTACTACAACATTAAATGCATGAATCATTACGTAGCATGTATATTAATGATGAAAACTCAGAAATGGGATTAGGGGAAATAAAAGAAGTTTTTTTAGGGGAAGGGATTACATTAATTGAATTAATTTAAAGTGAGGAATGTTCTTTAGAGGGGTGCCTCATGGGATCATGTAAGTTGAAGTGGACATTGTCACCCTTAGTCTTTATAAATAATGTACCATTATGGACATTAATTATACTTTTGGAAATTTTCAAGAAAAGTCTCTCCAATATAATTTGTGCATGTCCATTCATCCCATCATCATTCATTTTATGCACATAAAATTCAATAGGGAAAATTAAATTTTCCACCCTCACAAGAACATCCTCTAACATGCTAGTGGGGTTTATTTTAATCCAGTTTTCTAGTTGAATAACAATTACTATGTGATTCAATTTCCCAACCTACAATGAAGAGAAAATGGATTGAGGAATCAAATCTATAGAATCACCCAAATTAATCATAGCATCGAAAAATAAATACTCCCAAATGGTGCATGGAATCAAGAATATTCTAGGATAATTTCATTTGGTAGGAAAAGATGGATCTATCAATGATGATACATTCCTCCCCAACAACACCTTTTCATCACCTTGAAGTTTCCTTCTTTTTGTACATGTATCCTTCAAAAACTTGGTGTATCAAGGAATTTTCTTTACGGCATCAATCATTGGGATGTTAACATGCACTTTTTTGAAATTTTATAGGATTTATTTATCAAGTTTAGTTTCTTTTTATTTACTTGGTTGTGTTTTCATTTGGGTTAATGTAAGTTTAATGGTTTGGATTAGTGGTTCATCAACTGAAACTCTCTTTCCTTTGGTAGGGATTTTCTCAAGAAAAGGTTTTTCCTCATTTTGACCATTCTCAATGATTGGGATGGTGGATTCCTTAAGAGGGGGTGACTCTAATTTAGAGGTCATTTATATTTTAAGTTGTTTATCACTTTTAATGGTGATGTAACTGATATTTATTTTATCCCTAGGATTGACTAGTGGTTGAGAACGTATTTTACCCGACCCATGACTTTGGATTTCCCCCGTCAAGTTGGAAAGCTGCCCTAATTGGGTTTTTAGGTCTTGTATGGATTATTGAGTGGTTTTTTGGGATTTGATATTATTTGTATCCATTTTTTCATCATTTATTCTATTCTAGGATCAGGTTTTGGAGGGGTTTGTTGGAAAGTCCTTTATGGTGGTTGAGGATTTTTTGGTGGTGGTGGTGGATGATTACTCTGGACCGGTTGGTTCTATGGTTTTTGAGGTTGGTTTGAATACCCCCTTGCCTATGGGATTGGTTTTTTTTCACCCATGGTTGTATGGATGGTATGGTTCTTGCCTAATTGGTTGGTTATAGGTGTGTCTTGGAAATATTTCCTCACAACTCCCAAAATTTTCTATTAGTTGAGGGTATTGGTCAGAATAATTGGTGTCAGCAGAACAAATACCACAATGGATAGGTGGAGGAATTGGTATTTCCCTTGGGAAAGAGAAATTTGTTAGAGAAGGTTACTTGCCTATTCAAATTTCGTTTCCACCTTCTTCTCAAACTCATAACTTTTAACCTCATGGACACCTCGAATGGGTACACTGGACCTTGAACTAGATTATTGAGTATTCTGCACCATGTTCTCAATGAGTTTCCTTGTAGAAATTGGGGTTTATCAACTATTTCACCGCCTACAGTAGCATCAATAATGATTCAATAAATAGTAATTAAACATTTATAAAAATACTATATTAAAATTTGATCACTTATTTTATAGTGTGGGAAACTTGAACAAAGCCTTTTAAATATTTCCTAGTGTTCATGAAGTGTTTCCACTTGTGATTTTATTATAATCTAAATTTATTTCCTTATTGTTGAAGTTCAAGAGGCTAGGAAGTTATTTTCAAGGAAAATGTGTTTCATGTCCACCCAACCTCTTATTGGGGAATTAATATAATATAACGAGTCTTTTTCAATGTCTTCTAAAGAAAATGTAAATGATATAATTTTTACTTATTATTTATCCACATTACCAGGTTTTAATGTAGAACACATAGTATGAAATTATTTTAAGTGATTATGTGAATCTTCTCTTGTGAGTCCATGGAATCATGGTAATAAGTGAATTAAACTGGATTTTAGTTCAAAATCAGGTGTTGTGCCTTGTATTTGAATGTATGCAGGATGGATCTCTACATCAGGTGAGGTTAGTTCTTTTAATTTATGGTTATTTTCAGCCATATTATGTAAGTTTATTTTATTTTTAACATGGTTTCCAGAATAAAAAGAAGGATCTATAGGATTTTTAATGTTTTGTGTCTCCTCCTTAAAAGGGTTCTCGTATGTGTCTTGGTGTCACTGGCATAGGATCCTCTCTGATTCGGGTTTGAAGGGTGGTAAATCTCCCAGAGTATAACTAATCATAAAGAAAACCTACATAATAAATAAATCAAAACAAAAAATATATATGTAATGGTAGAACATAAAACAAATAAATATTCACAAAATTTACAAAAATATTATCAAAAACACGCACTAAAAATCAAAGCACTCCCCGGCAATGAAGAAAAAATTTGAACGTGTTGTCATGAAAAATAAATTTTTTATGTTTTTAAAGTTTATTTATAGTATAGGGTAGACCCTAGGTCATATCTTAGGGAGATTTTATAGGTTTAGAATTTTTATTTAAAAAAATTACTAAAATATGGGGTACTTTTGGAAACAGTTTTAAGAAAATAACTTAATTTAAAGAGTTTAATAGTTAAAAAAACAAGTGTATTTTGAAAAATATGAGATAAATGGGTCATTGTTATTTCATTACATACATTTAAAGTTAATTTTTCATAGAGATTCATTCAGGTTTGTATTAATTATTTGGTTAAAATTAATTGGAATCCTGATTGATTCCTAAGCTTTAATTTTAATACTTGAAGAACCAAACCTTGACATAAAAATCATATTTCCAAGGTACAGAAATTATTCATAGAATAAGAGCTTCCAAATTAGATTTAAATTTCAATAAATTGTGTAAGGAAAATATTATTGTGTTTTCCAATCGAAACAATACAAGTCACGCACTCAAAACCTCACACTGATCGGTTAGAAATTAATAGCATATCAATCACATGCTTCAAAACAAGAATTCAAATATTAAATAATGTAAGATACATGGAATGAAATGTTTTAAAACCCAAATTAACCCAAAACAATAGCTAATATATTCATTGAAACTCCCTTTACATATGTGTATCTCCCTCATAATGAATGTTCATTGTTTATCCCAACATCGAGAGGAGGAGGAAGCTCTGGTGGATATCCTTCTTCATCCTTGATCACCCTATGAGGATAGGGTCTCTATAAATTATAGGATAAGAATATGACTCGTATGGATCTCAAAAATGGTACTACTTCACTCCTTGGTTGAACTTTCAAATGGGGTGCCCAAGGTTCCAATTTAGAGGAAAAGTGGAAGGTAGTTTTGGGCACCCTGATTTCTAAAAACCACTTAGAACACAGTTTTATGTGACCATAAAGTCTTATCTCACTTTTGAAGAAAAAAACTAAAAAGTTTTTTATACACTTATTGAATAATTCCACCAAAATTTTTCCAAAATTTAGACAACTACAACTTGAGATATGGTTGAAATACATAACATAATTGTTGACTTCATGCAGATTTGGTTTCTTGGGAAGATCAGTACGGTTGGGCCACCATATAATAAAATTGGGCTTTATAATCTTCATAAAAGTTTTATTACACTAAATTTTAAATCCTCCCACAAAATATCATCCCAATTTAATGTATTTATTAGTATCAATGTGTGCTTGAGTCCATATATGTTCTTGGATTCTTGCGCAATTTGGCCCAATTTTCTTCAACTTCATCCTAGGCCCTCCAAATCACATCCACCTATAATGAAATCATAAAAACAAGTAAAATTGAAATTTTTAACAGTTATAAACACAAAATTATTGAATTAAACATGAATCTAAATTTTTTATAATTTTTTGAATTTATAAACAAAATCAGTTTAATATAGTGGTGTAAGGTTGAAATAAAACAGTGAATCATGGTGCGATCACATAGAATTAAGATTATTCACTTCCAATCCAACATATAATTATTAAGTTGGTAATTTTATACCCTTATAAAATTATTCAAATATAAAATATTGGGTAAATATAGAATCAAATAAGACATTAGCAATTCTATAGTGGATAGTAAGTGTACCTTTCACCACTTCATTATCATACTTGATATGTGCAATAGAGATCAAATGATGTTTCCCTTTGTCTATAGTATTATGAGGTTTATGACTTTATTCATAATTATTATCCCTTTAATTTGAGAATTGGTTATCATAACGATCATACTCGTTTCATTTGAAATGTTGGATTGTTTGTGTTTTGTTTTTTGGATCTTTATCTCCATTTACATCAATAACTAAATTCTTCCCATAACTTTAGAATTTAATTTCCCAATGACCTTCCTTTATAAACTTAAATAATTTACTAGTCCAATTAATAAAAGTTCCTCTAAGATTCTTTCCACACTTCTATCATAAAGGTTGACTCATCTTTAACCATCCATGGTTTTTATCATTAGAATTTCCTTTGAACTCTATATTTCTTTTCTTATAAAACGATGACAATGATGGGTGACTCCAACCAATATTTCTACCTTGAGATCACATTGAATGATTTATTTCTAGCTATTGATGTATCTTATGCGTAAAACCCTCTAGTTACTTAGTTTTAAGTGACTGAATAATCGATCAATATTTTCTTTATGTTGGATAATAATACCAGAAGTGAACCTCACAAGCCTTGTAATATTTTACTCCAAGGTACCAATGGATTCATCATATTTATACTTTATATTAAGTAATTACTACTCTATTTTTATATAAATAACATAAGGATAAATTAATTTTAAAAAAATAACCTTATAAACTCATCCCATCCCATAGAGTCAATTTCTTCTTGTGGCCTCATATTATTGAAAAAATCCCACCATTGATATGATTCACCTTCCAAATGATAAATAACCAAATAAAATTTTCATGCTCTGAACACTAGATAATAAAAAATATAATTTTATTGGTATTAATTTATTTCTCATTAATTAGTGGATCAGCATACCCACTAAAAGAAGGTGGATGTTTCCTCATAAAGGACCGAATAGAACATTATTCCATCATTTTCTCATTTAGAATCTCAACATGATTCATAGATTGTGAAAGTTTTGTAAGCATAATAATGGGATTTTTTATTCCATATACCATAACATTTGGTTTCTCAATATTAAAATCATTATATTGTCAAAAATATTTAGTGTTAATGTAAAGACCCTATTTCCCAAAATTTTGAATTTGAGAAGAAATTTTAATTTTTTATCTTTGGTTCTCGTGAGGGGTGAAATGGTCATTTTACCCTAGTAGATGATGTCATATAGTTTTTCTGATGACTCTATCATTCCTAGGATATGGTTTTTACCCTATTATATGAGTTTGGTGGAATTATGAACCATTTAAGTTTTTGACAGAATATTTAATATTTACTTAATCAAATATTAAATTATTCATTCTAGTTTGGGTGTCCATATATTTTGAATGGAGTGTCGTATTGAGATTAAAAATCTATCAATGAGTCTGGGATGAGTTTTTTTGATTAATTGTGGTATAAACCTTCTTTGAGTTCAAGGACTTGAGGCATGTGTTAAATGCACATTTAATTAATTAATTAATTAATTTAGGTAACCCCCCCCCACACACACACACACATATATTTAGGGATTTATACACATGGAAGGAAGGGGGTATGGATTCCACATCATGTGGTGGATGGATAGATAATGAAGGAGGAAATAAATGTGTTTTAACTTCATTCATAGGGGAGAGCGAGATCGGATCGATGTACAGTGGCTTTTGGGAGTGGACTTAGACCTGAAAATTCAGCATTTACACTATGAGGTAAGCCGGTTTTGAGTTATATTTCTTGATCCATGTAGATAATTTTTTTCATGTTTTAGATCCCTTGTATGAATTCTAAGGAAACCATGGGGGTTGATCTATATTGAATAAAAAAATAGGGGTTTCAGGAGATTCCTAGGGGTTCCCCATTCGGAAACCCCAACTACACGGCATGTTGTTTTAATAAGACACATCATGTGTTCTTCTCATTCAAGAAAGATTAGATTTTTATAGGTAAATTACTTATACTGGGAGGAACTCTAGGGACTCCAAGAACGATCAGGAAAAGCTACAGTATAGGCGCACCACTTGTCATGGGAAGGGGACTCCAAATGCACTAGGGGAAGAACAAACCCATCCAAGAAGAAGAAGAAAGAAATTATAGTGTGATATAAAGAGTGAGATCCTAGAATTCTGGGATATCAATATCGTGATCAGCTTTAAAGAGGATCATGGTTTCACCATGCAGTTGGGTGGTTACACACGATGGGATTAATTGTTATTTAATTTATCATTAGAGAGGTTTCACTAAAGCTATGAGTTAAATGATTTCATTTAAACGGAGGAAAACGTGTAACAGGGATACGCATTGGGTCCATTGAGGGTCTCCCCACCCATAGGAATTTAAAATATTGTTTATAGGGCTAAAAATGGCCTTGAACCAATTTTAAAAGGTTAAAAGGGCTTAAAAGTGGCGTTATAGGAAAAACTGGGAAAGAAAAAACCTGACAAGCCCCACTAGCACCGATGGTTGACACCGCGATGACATCCTGCCACTGAGACGCCGCCCTTAGGATCTGAACCTGATGGGCCCAGGGCATTCCAAACACTAGAAATTTGGCAAAGGGGTGGACCAGGAGGGTCTGGGCCATTACATTAGATACCTCTCAAACTATTATTGTCCTCGAGAATCAAATTTATACCCAAAGAGAAGAGAGGGGTCCGAAAAACCACCTCGAAAGATAACTCTCAAGAACAAACTACCCCAAATAGCCATACCAAACCCAAGGATCACATTATCCTGACACACAGATCGGGGAGTTCTTTCCTCAATGTAAAGATATTATCTGCTTTGGGTGGCACTGACTCGCCCGCACAGGTTTAATCGCATCTACATTAATGCGTCTTGATTAGGAATCAGGTCCTCCCTTCCCCACATATCAGGTATTTTCACAGCATTCACACAGTAAGGAAATAAAACATCTTATAAACCAACAAGGTTAGCATTACATCATAGCAGGTCACAGAAACAAGAACAACAAGGAAGACTCAGAACAGAAACTCAAAACAGCTTTGGGTACTGGGAGCGCATTTGAGATTCTAGCTCCCAAGTACTCTCCTCAAGGCCACCGTGCCTCCACAACACATGAGCCAAAGGGATGGTTCATCCATGAAGCACTTTCTCCTTTTTATCCTCAATCTTCACTGGTCACTCCATGAACATAGCATCATCCCCTATATCTAACTCTCCCCAGCCAATGACATGGGAGTCATCGTGTAGATATCGACGAAGATGGGAGACGTGGAAAACGTCATGGATCCTTTCCATTTGAGGTGGAAATGCCAGCTGATATTCCACCTCTCTGATTCACCCCAACACTTCGAAAGGCCCGATGAACCTATGAGAGATCTTTCTCCCCTTGTCGAACCTTCACTGCCCACGTCTAGGGAAAACCTTCAAGAACACATGGTCTCTAACCCCGAACTACAAGGGCCTCCTCCTATGATCGGCATACGACTTCTGTCGATTCTAGGATGCCTTTATCCTCTCACGCACTAGCTGAACCTTCTCTATTGTGCTCTGTACTACCTCTGGGCCAAGAACACCATCCTCTTCAACCTCAGTCCAGCACACAGGCGAACAACACGACCTCCCGTACAAGGCTTCAAACTGTACCATGCTGATAGTAGAGTGATAGCTATTATTGTAGGAAACTATACTAAGGGAAAATATTATTCCCATGATCCCCTGAAGTCCAAAACACATGCTCATAGCATATCCTCCAAGGTCTAGATGGTTCTCTTTGTCTGACCATCTATCTGGGGGTAGAAAGTTGTGCTAAGGTGTAGTTGGGTGCCAAAAGCATGTTGTAATCCCCTCCAGACTTGTGAGGTAAACCAAGCATCCTTATCTGAGACTATGGACCTCGTAACTCCATGAAAATACACCACCTAATCCATGTATCTTCATGCTAAGGCATTCACCACACTCGACTCCTTGATCACCAGGTTGTGAGCTAATTTTGTCAATCTGTCTACCACTACCCAGATAGCATCATAGCCTCCTTGAACCCTGGGTAGTCCTATGACTAAATCCATAGATATGTCATCCCACTTCCACTCAGGGACATCTAAAGGCTACAAAAAACCTCTTGGGATACGGTGTTCAGCCTTCACCTACTGACAAACCAGGTACCTTGCCACGAACTCCGCCACTGCCTGTTTCACCCTGGGCCACCAAAACTATTCTCTCAAGCCTCAGTGCATCATGGAAACTCTAGGTTGTACCACTAAGAGTGATTTATGGAACTTGTAGAGAACTTCTTCCCAAATCTCCTCTGGTACAAACAACTTCCCTCGGAAAATCATCTGATTTTGACCATCTTTCGACCACCCTTCCAGAGCATTGCCTTGGTTAACCTGATCGCGCATCACTTCACTCTCTAAGTCTCCACATTGAGACTCCTCCACCTACTGCAGCAGAGAGGACTACATGGTAATCTGAAACAGACAACCTCTACCATCATCCACCCTTTCATCTAGGTGTAGGGCAGCCAACTCCTCTATTTCCTTCCAAGCATCCACGGATTTCTTAATAGCTTCCCTCTATGACTTCCTGCTCAAGGCATCAGTCACAACATTCCCCTTATCTTTAGTGTAAGAGATCTCTAATTTGTAGTCCTGAAGAAACTCCACCCACCTTCATTGTCGCAAGTTCAGGTCCCGCTGGGTAAAGATATGCCTCAAACTCTTGTGATCTATGAATACCACAAAGTGCTTCCTGATGAGGTAATGTCGCAAGAACTTCAACGCGAACACTACTGCTGCAATCTCTAGTTCATGGGTGGCATAGTTATGATCATGAGTAAATAAATGCCTAGACCCATAAGATATCACTCCCCGTTGCTGCATCAGAACACACCCCAGGCCAAGTCTAGAAGCATCACAAAATACCTCATACAACACCCCTTTCTCTAGAAACCTGAGCACTGGAGCGCTGACTAACCTTTTCTTTCAGATAGTTGAACACGGCCTGACACTTCTCACTCCATACGAATTCTTGGTCCTTTCTGGTCAAAGCTATCAAGGGAGATGAAACTCAATAGAAGTCGGGTACAACCCTCCGATAATAGCCTACCAGACCCAGAAAGTTGCGAACCTCCGTCACATTCTTGGGTACTTCCCAAGAAACAACCGCTTCAACCTTTGACGGGTCAACTGCTACCCCTTTCTAAGACACCACATGTCCAAGGAAATGCACTTATCGTTTCATGAACTTACACTTGGAAAACTTCCCATAGAGTTGGTGGTGTCGAAGTATTTCCAAGACCATATTAAGGTGATTAGTATGCTCCTCCTCTAATCTTGAGTAGATCAAAATGTCATCAATGAACACAATGACAAACTGGTCAAGAAACTCATGGAAAATAGAGTCCATGAGCCACATAAACATGGTAGGTGCGTTCGTAACACCTAACGGCATGACTACAAACTCAAAGTGCCCATACCTGTACCTAAAAGCAGTCTTCGGGATATCATTGTCCTTCACCCTTAACTGGTGATACCCAGACTGCATATCAATCTTAGTGAACCAACTTGCTCCCCTCAGCTGGTCAAAGAGATCGTTTATCCTTAGAAGAGGGTAACGGTTATTGACCGTTACCTGATTTAGTCTATGGTAGTCTATGCACAGCCTGAGACCACCATATGCCTTATTCGCGAACAAAACTGAAGCACCCCATGGTGACATGATAGGTCGGACAAAACCCTTCTTCATCAATTCTTCAATCTGAATCCACAACTCCTGCAACTCAGAAGGTTCCATATGAAAAGGATCCATTGAGATCAGATGGGAACCAGGTTGCAAGTCTATCTCAAACTCAACATCACGTCGAGGGGGTAGAGTCGCCACTTCTTTAGGGAAGACGTACATGAACTCACTGACAATCCATGGGAAATCCACCATCTCTGTATTTTCCAAATCCACTGACAGCTCATCTAACAAGGAAAGGAGGGGCTCCACTTGTTGGATACCTTCCTGGAAACCCCGCTCGCCGACGAAAGTCACGCACTGGACATCCTCATCAGAGAACATGACTCTTCTTCGGAAATAGTTGATGACAGCGTGTACAGAAAACAGCCAGTTGATGCCTAGTATGACATCATATGGTTATAGCTACAATAGTAAAAGATCTCTGCTAGACTGATGTGGACCTATCATCAGTCTACACCCTCAGAAAACATAAAACAAGTCGTTCTGACCTCAGATAGGCATACTCAACACCAAGGGCATTAGAAGTCTCTCAGCGTCTAAACCCAGAGAACGGTCCAGATCGGGTGCAACAAAAGGAGTGTGAAGCTCCTGTATCAAACAAAACATAGGCAAGAGTACTAAACAAGCTGATTGTACCATGAATGACTTCCAGCCCTGCTGGAACTGCTGCCTCTGCAGCGTGCAACTGCCCACACCCAGCTCCTCTGCCTCTCGGTTGTCGACCGCCTCCCCGACCACGCCATAGTTGAGGTCCTTGAGGAGCACCCTGGGGTCATCCTCCTCCTTCCATGTCTACTCTCAGAGGATCTGGAGCTCACTGTCCCTACTGCTGATGTTGCTGAAAGGGCCTGGCTGGAAGCTACTATTGCTGAGGTGGGCGCTGAACCTGCCCACCCCCACTATACTGCACTCTGTCCAGGCACTAATTCTGAAGGTGCCCACGGCTCCCACAGATGAAGCACCTTGGTCTTGGGCCCATGAGGAAAGGGCGATGACTGGGATATTTAAACTGAAACTGCTGGGGTCTGCTCCCCACTGGTCAAAACCTAGAAGGCCCTGACGCTGGAGGTATGCTGCTAACTGCCTTCCCCTTTGATGATCCCAAATGGCTTCCCTCTTATGGCATACCTCCCAGCGTGTGCATCCTCTCCACCACTTCATCCTTATTTTGGACCTCCAAGTACGTCGATAGGGTGAAGGGAGTAACAGCATATTGAATAGAAGGTCGGAGTGCCTCCTCTAAACGTCTTGCCCAAGACTCCTCATCTGGAAAAAGGTCTGGAGCAAAACGAAGGAGATATTTGAACTTGATCCCCAACTCCCTCACTGACATTCACCCCTACTAGAGGGAGAGCAGCTCCTGCCTCTTCTCGGCCTTCATCGTGGAAGAGAGGAATTCCGCCCAAAACTCCCTCTCGAAGTCAGACCACGCAACCTCAGCCTCCCTCTTCTCCCCAAGGTATAGATTCCACCATTGACATGCCGCTCCCCACATATTTCTTACAGCCAGAGGAACCTAGTACTCCATCAGAGCCCAGATCAAATTGAAATCTATCACCAGATCCTAGAGCCATCTCTCTGTCTCCATGTTCGAGACGCTACCCTCGTACTTCCTAAGGGTATGCCGCTGAAAGGCACGAAGTGTCCTCTACCACTGGTTATCCTCCTCCTCTCAATAATCCCTCTTCTAATCATCCAAGATATCCTCCTGGGCCTCAATCGCTTTCACTACTTGTGGTCATCATCTGGGTTCCATATCTGCGAGGTAAACAAGGAATGCCTAAGCCCAAGTAGTGCAGAAGATTGATTTTATATTTTATTAGACTTATTATTCATTTTAAATCCCCAAAATACCCTAGAAACACATGAACACAAGTCATTATAATGAATGTACCTTTCCTAGGTTCTCTACCCTGCTATCATTGTAGCCTCATTTGGTCGTTCGGTAGGCCCCGAGTCCTTGTATCGAATCACAGGGGCCCTAAAATCCCATGTCCTAAATGATCTTCCTTGGCCTATTTCATGCACCAAGATTTTATAACATTGTTTCCCTACCATCCCATACAATCCTCATTGTGCCTAACTCCAGACTCCATCTTATCTCTCGACCATCCTCTAATACCATTCTATCACAACCCGCATTTACTAAGATGAGGGAAGGGATAGCGGATTTCCAGACCCTTCCTTCCTCAAGTTGAAGGAGAGATAATGACCCCTGAAACCCACCTTCAATAGGTCCCGGAGTGGTGACTAGAACCAAGGGTATTTAATTACACACAAAATAGAAGGCATTACCCTTTTTTTTATTTAGTAGGATTAGGAGATAAGATAGTAAATCCCAAACAACACCAAAAATGAAGGTAAAAGTAAATCCAAAACCAACCATTACCATATGCATGTTCCAAAAGTATATGCTACAAAAGTATAAGAAAACCCTAAAGTAAAGTACCAAAGAAAAGAAAAATAGCAACAGAAATTGTCGGTCCGAGCTAGTACGGTCCCACACGATCCCTAATGTACTCCTAGAAATCTGAAAGCATTTTATATATGTAGAGTGAGTATACAGGTATACTCAGTAGGGAAAACCAAAATCTCTCGTGCACAAGTGGGGAGACATTCTAATGCCCTGTGGAAAATAAGAGATAACCAAAACACCTAGAAAGGAAAAACTATCCACTCAAACCTCACTAAGGTACACTCCCCAAATAATGTAAGTCAAATAATTAATAGCAATAGCACATAAATATTTGGGTACCCCGTGCCACTTTCCCACTGGTTATTGAAGACATCATACGCGTCAAATCTCTCCCGCCATTCTCACCGCAGTCTCGCTGCCACACCACGCCCGCACACACCTGGGCTATCACAACTGCACATCCTACTCGCAAACACCTAGGCCATAACAACCAAACTTAACCAGGACTGCACACACTTGGGTCCGAACAACTACTGCCACGCCCAAAGACACCTGGGCCTCATCCCGAAGACACTTGGGAAACAAGTTGCCCGCACACACTTGGACCAACCACCACCACGTACCCAACCCGAAGAATATAGGGATATAATGGACCTCAGGCCGTCACAGCCTACCTGAAGAGTCTTGGGCTACTCGGGAAAGGGATCAGAAAAGAAGCTAATAACCATCCACTCATAGAAGTGTTTGGAAAAACACCCTCCCCCATGAAATGGGGGTGTTCGGCACGAAGTGCTCAACTTGGGTGGGGCGCGAATAGAAAACATAAAAACTAAATTATACATATAGGTAATAAGCACTCATCCCATCCTAGGGGTTCCAAAACCAGCCTATACACAAACACCCTCATTACTATTCATTCATAAAAAAAACACAATACCCACGGCCAAGTCACAAATTATTCCCGGAAACCAATTCCCCATTGAACCCGCTCTTATTTTCATATTCAAGTGATTCCATTAAAGTATTTCTTCAATACTGGGAAACTAACCGGCATAGCCACAAGCCAAGGAAAGGAAAATAGCCAAACAGTAATTTAAGCATTCACACACAGTTCTCTTGTAAAGTCACAACAATAAAAGGGATAAGTGAGATCCCTCAAAGTACTGGAACCAAACCAAGCCCCAACATATGGGCACAGAATCATAAGCTAGAAACTAAACTACAACAAGGAATCCCATCCCCATCCACGTAACTTCACAAGCATCAACCATAAACATCACCAGAACAGATCAAGGGAGTTTTCAAATTTGAATATGCAATTTATTTAGTTCCGTATTTCTGTTTGTTTACTTGGTGTGATCACACAAGGATTATTATTCATTGGGAACCCATTTAATCAACCAAGTTTATGTGATTTACCAGTTTCAATGTTATATCCAATCAATCACATAAATATCTAGAAAAATATAGGTTCATTAGTGTACAAGAAAATACCACCAATGGCCATGATTTTCAGTGAGTATAAGCCCGTACAATTCACACAATCCCTGATGTACTCCGGGAAATCTGAAAGTAGTTTATATATGTAGGGTGAGTATACAGGTATACTCAGTAGGGAAAACCAAAATCTCTCGTGCACAATTGGGGAGACATTCTAATGCCCTGTGGAAAATAAGAGATAACCAAAACACCTAGCAAGGAAAAACTATCCACTAAAACCTCACCAAGGTACACTCCCCAAATAATGTAAGTCAAATAAGTAATAGCAATAGCACATCAATATTTGGGTACCCCGTGCCACTTTCCCACTGGTTATTGAAGACATCCTACGCGTCAAACCTCTCCCGCCATTCTCATCGCAGTCTCACTGCCACACCCCGCCCGCACACACCTGGGCTATCACAACTGCACATCTTGCTCGCAAACACCTAGGCCATAACAACCAAACTTAACTAGGCCTGCACACACTTGGGTCCGAACAACTACTGCCACACCCAACGACACCTGGGCCTCATCCCGAAGACACTTGGGAAACCACCTGCCCGCACACACTTGGACCAACCACCACCACGTACCCAACCCGAAGAATATAGGGCTATAATGGACCTCAGGCCATCACAGCCTACCTAAAGAGTCTTGGGCTACTCGGGAAAGGGATCAGAAAATAAGCTAATAACCATCCACTCATAGAAGTGTTTGGAAAAACACCCTCCCCCATGAAATGGGGGTGTTCGGCACGAAGTGCTCAACTTGGGTGGGGCGCGAATAAAAAACATAAAAACTAAATTATACATATAGGTAATAAGAACTCATCCCATCCTAGGGGTTCCAAAACCAGCCTATACACAAACACCCTCATTACTATTCATTCATAAAAAAAACACAACACCCACGGCCAAGTCACAAATTATTCCCAGAAACCAATTCCCCATTGAACCCGCTCTTATTTTCATATTCAAGTGATTCCATTAAATTATTTCTTCAATACTGGGAAACTAACCGGCATAGCCACAAGCCAAGGAAAGGAAAATAGCCCAACAGTAATTTAAGCATTCACACCCAATTCTCTTGTAAAGTCACAACAATAAAAGGGATTAGTGAGATCCCTCAAAGTACTAGAACCAAACCAAGCCCCAACATATGGGCACAGAATCATAAGCCAGCAACTAAACTACAACAAGGAATCCCATCCCCATCCACGTCACTTCACAAGCATCAACCATAAACATCACCAAAACAGATCAAGGGAGTTTTCAAATTTGAATATGCAATTTATTTAGTTCCGTATTTCTGTTTGGTTACCTGGTGTGATCACACAAGGATTATTATTCATTGGGAACCCATTTAATCAACCAAGTTTATGTGATTTACCAGTTTTAATGTTATATCCAATCAATCACATAAATATCTAGAAAAACAGAGGTTCATTAGTGTATAAGAAAATACCACCAATGGCCATGATTTTCAGTGAGCATAAGCCCGTACAATTCACACGATCCCTGATGTACTCCGGGAAATCTGAAAGTAGTTTATATATGTAGGGTGAGTATACAGGTATACTCAGTAGGGAAAACCAAAATCTCTCGTGCACAAGTGGGGATACATTCTAATGCCCTGTGGAAAATAAGAGATAACCAAAACACCTAGCAAGGAAAAACTATCCACTAAAACCTCACCAAGGTACACTCTCCAAATAATGTAAGTCAAATAAGTAATAGCAATAGCACATCAATATTTGGGTACCCTGTGCCACTTTCCCACTGGTTATTGAAGACATCCTACGCGTCAAACCTCTCCCGCCATTCTCACCGCAGTCTCACTGCCACACCCCGCCCGCACACACCTGGGCTATCACAACTGCACATCTTTCTCGAAAACACCTAGGCCATAACAACCAAACTTAACCAGGCCTACACACACTTGGGTCCGAACAACTATTGCCACGCCCGAAGAAACCTGGGCCTCATCCCGAAGACACTTGGGAAACCACCTGCCTGCACACACTTGGACCAACCACCACCTAATACCCTACCCGAAGAATCTAGGGCTATAATGGACCTCAGGCCGTCACAGCCTACCTGAAGAGTCTTGGGCTACTCAGGAAAGGGAGCAGAAAAGAAGCTAATAACCAGCCACTCATAGAAGTGTTTGGAAAAACACCCTCCACCATGAAATGGGGGTGTTCGGCATGAAGTGCTCAACTTGAGTGGGGCGCGAATAAAAAACATAAAAACTAAATTATACATATAGGTAATAAGCACTCATCCCATCCTAGGGGTTCTAAAACCATCCTATACACAAACAACCTCATTACTATTCATTCATAAAAAAACACAACACCCACGGCCAAGTCACAAATTATTCCCGGAAACCAATTCCCCATTGAACCCGCTCTTATTTTCATATTCAACTGATTCCATTAAAGTATTTCTTCACTACTGGGCAACTAACCGGTATAGCCACAAGCCAAGGAAAGGAAAACAGCCAAACGGTAATTTAAGCATTCACACCCAGTTCTCTTGTAAAGTCACAACAACAAAAGGGATTAGTGAGATCCCTCAAAGTACTGGAACCAAACCAAGCCCCAATATATGGGCACAGAATCATAAGCCAGCAACTGAACTACAACAAGGAATCCCATCCCCATCCAGGTCACTTCACAAGCATCAACCATAAACATCTCCAGAACAGATCAAGGGAGTTTTCAAATTTTAATATGCCATTTATTTAGTTCCGTCTTTCTGTTTGGTTAACCGGTGTGATCACACAAGGATTATTATTCATTGGGAACCCATTTAATCAACTGAGTTTATATGATTTACCAGTTTCAATGTTATATCCAATCAATCACATAAATATCTAGAAAAACATAGGTTCATTAGTGTATAAGAAAATACCACCAATGGCCATGATTTTCAGTGAGCATAAGCCCATAAAATTCACAACACAAAATCAAGGTTAAAGAGTACAGTAGAAACGTCAATCACACCCCCCTTAATTCTTTAAAAGTCCATTTATTATCTTAATTAAGGGTTTCTTTCATCCATACCTGCTGAAACAATATCATACCCACCCCTCATGATACAAAGTAAAGAGAGACTAGGGAAAAACCCTACTTAGATTATCAAATATCGGCATTTATCTCTGCACGCCGAGAACTGGGATGCGCGACTTGAAGGGGAGGAACTCTGGGGACTCCAAGAGCAAGCAGGAAAAGCTACAGCATAGGCACACCACTCGCCTCAGGAAGGGGACTCCAAATGCACAAGGGGAAGAACAAACCCAGCCAAGAAGAAGAAGAAAGGAATTCTAGTGCGATATAAAGAGTGAGATCCTAGCATTCCGGGATATCAATATCATGAGAGGCTTTAAAGAGGATTGTGGTTTCACCATGTGGTTGGGTGGTTACACACGAAGGGATTAATTGTTATTTAATTTCTCATTGGAGAGGTGGCACTAAATCTGTGAGTTAAATGATTTCATTTAAATGGAGGAAAACGCGTAACAGGGATACGCAATGGGTCCGTTGAGGGTCACCCCACCCATAGGGATTTAAAATATTGTTTATGGGGCTAAAAACGGACTTTAACCACTTAAAATGTTAAAAGGGCTTAAAAGTGGTGTTATGGGAAAAACTGGGGAATAAAAAACTTGATAAGCCCCACTGGCACCGATCGGTGTCACTGATGGTTGACACCGCGATGACATCCTACCACTGAGACACTGCCCTTATGATCCGGACCTGATGGGCCTAGGGTGTGCCAAACACAAAAAATTTGGAAAATTTATGGACTAGGAGGGTCTGGGCCATTACAATATACCCCTCTAAAATAATTTAGGTGCATAAAAAATGACTCGCAAAGAAGAAAAATTGAGACAAAATTATTTTACCAATTTGGTAACTTTTGAAACTTAAAACCCATGAAATAAAGATCATATAATGGATATGTAAATACCCAAAAATTGAAGTATAATAATCATTTTATACATACATGGGTAGTATATACACCACACAAAAGTAATAGGTGGTGAATAAAGCATGTATCTCACAGAAATAAAAAGTGAGATGAAATCCCCTTACCTTATGTCTTGACTCTCATCGTACTCATTAAAATAACTTGTATAATAAATATAAATTTATTATACATATTTTACAGAACTATATTCTTATATATAATACAATATATGTTTTTATTACTACCTTATATTACCCACTTTTTAACCATCCTATGTTAAGGTTTCACTTTGGATAATATTTTCTTTATTCTTCGCATGTGTCTTAATTTGTTGTATCATTGGTCCTTATACTTATATCATGATTATAGAATTTAAAAAATGATATAAATATCATTTATATCCATTATATTTTTATTATAATAATTTTATATAATATTGAATTATGAAATGGAATACACCATTCATGGATACATAATCCATATGTACGCATGAACATTGTTTCTATTTTTATTGTCATATTGAAAGAAAGAAAGAAAATGAAATATATGTATATATGTATATAATATCATTAAAGTAGTATTATAATATTATGTATATCATATAGGTTCAATAAACCCATCCTTAATACATTCCATGTAGTGTGTGAACGAATCACATCGATTTGAGGGGTGGTAGTTCACACTTCCTCAAATGAAATTATCATATTTACAACAAATGGAATGTAAAAAGATATGTGTTTTAAAAGGAATAAAAAATATTAAAATAAATAATAAATATAATATATAATATATATAAATATATTTTTCATCATAATTTCCACCATGAGAGGTGTTAAGGAAAATTGAACAATCATCATTTTGTGAGGTGGAAGGTCATCGTACACACAAATAGTAATTTCACTACCCATTAGATGGAGGTGTGTGTAAGTGTAGGTAAACCCATTAGAGTAAAAAAAAATAGTATATTTAGGATACTTATTTTTTATAAAATCATGTAATAAATAGATTTTAGAGGGTGGATAATGAAAATAAAAGAAAGGATCTTGAGAGAAGGTATTTCCTCCTAATCAAGTGACTCTTTTTTGGTTTATGGAAAAAGGCTTCCTTGGAAGACTTTATGCCAAAATATAGGCTTCAAAAAGGAAGGTATAGATATTTTTAATTGTATTTGGAATATATTTTCTAAACCTAAGAGGTTTGAGAGGTGTGAAGAAGAGGGAAAGGTGGTGGCCTTTATAGGTAAGGTGGAGTGGCACTCTTGTAAATATTTTAAGAGAGAACTCCAACCATGTTTTTCATGTTGAAAGTGGATCCAATAATGATAAAAATACAATAAAAGTGAGTATAGGGTCTAAATATGGATATTAAATGTATTTTGGATAAGTTTATAGGTCATTTTGGGCCATAAGGTTATGGTTTAGTCCCTTATTAAGCTTAATTTAACCTTGATCGATGTAATTAATTTTAATCACTTTCACTAGTATTTTTGGAAAAAAAACTAATTTGAACTTATTAGATATTATTAATTATTATGATTCAAAATATAGAATCCATTTTTTCAAATTACAATCACTAAAGTAGAAGAAATTAATTTAAAATTAATCTTATTGACGGGATGACACTATGGGTTTTTAAAGTAAAGAAATGGTCAACGGTTTGCTAAGTTTTTATATCCAATTTCAATGTAAAATTAGTTCCAGTGACCTAAATTGGATTAATTAATAAAAATATTATCTAATTAAACTTTTAAACCAATTAAAAATATATTTTAACCTTATAAATAAATTAGATGAAAATGTAGTTTTGAATTAAAGTCCAGTATTTTCAACTATTCATTAGAAAATGAAACCTTACAGTTTAATACCAAAAAAATATAATAACATAATTTTAATGTTTATATTCAAAATATAAGCTTTATTTTGGCATATTAAAACTTTAAAAGTGACAAAAATTGTATTTAAAATGGGTTCTCCATTAAAAGATGTTAAAACTACCTTTAAAAACATAGGTTTTTATGCCAAAAATTAGGTTTGTTCTTATTATATGTCTATCCAATAGATTGTATGGATACAAAAAAATATTTTATTTAATATATAACATATATATTAAATTAATATCACTCAATAATTGTAATTAATTTAATTTATTAGGGTAAAATAGCTTTGTGACCATAAAAAAATATTAATATTTTCCTTTATATTCAATCGGTTTTCATATTCATTTATAATTAATTGATAACCTATGAATTAATCTTATATTTTTTGTAAATCATATATTTTCATAAATTATTTAATAATTTTTATAACTACTAATTTTACTACTCAGTTATATCTTATTATATTAAATAATAATATTTTAGTAATATATTATTGTTTGGTAAAACTCGGTCATGTGTGTTATGCAAGCCATCAATGAAAGTCATTGTTTCATGTAACGCAAGATAAACATGGTGTTCTATGTAGAGAAAGATAAAATTTATGTTGCATGTAGTGCATTATTAACTTGGTGTTGCGTATAACACAAACCAAACATAGTGATTTAATATAAAATAAACTATTTTTAGTGTTATATGAAATGAAAAATATCTCAAAGGTTAAATTAATTTGAAAAAAATCACAAAATCTTGAGGTGTTACAGAGTGTGACATCCCCAAGCCTTCCTCATATATCCTAGGGGCTAGAGAATAGTGTTGAGAAGTAATAAATAAAATGTGAGGCCTTCCCTTAAAGTACTTGTATGCATGCACCCAACTGCCTCCATAAAAAATTCTAGGGGAATATAATAGAGGTGACAACATATATAACACAACTATGCATGAAATAACATTTAGAGAAAACATAAAATAATTAAAATATAATCCAATGTATACAGGGTAAAAATACATTCCCAACCATAAATGAAGTCTCAACCTGACAAAAACTAGAATAAAGGAAAATTGAAGTGATCCCATATCATGATCTCTAAGTTTGACCATTTTGTGTATTCAATGCACCAAAATATCACTAAGATCCATCGATGTATCCACCAATATACTTTTTTTCACAAGAGACAACACATTCATAAAAATATGATCCATGGACGAGCATGTAAATACCCAATAGGATGCCTCAGAAACCACAAAGGGAGCGATAGAGAGATATAATTATCTCAACCCATAGAAAAAGAGAAAAACCCAAGATATATTATTATAAAGAAACCCAATTGAGAGAGAAAGTATATTTCTATCTCTGTATCACAACCTAGGATGATGGGTCTAATTTTAGTTACAAAGGTCTATCTTTGATGTCTATCATCTCGCATGTATTTCTGAGAAATTCATGTGGAGGACCCGCACCATGCCTTTACTTCACAACCTAATGGGGATAAATATCCAATAGAGGAACCACACCTTAGTGTGTTAGGGGGATTCCACTCAGTTGATAAAGAAACCATATTCCGAAATGATAGGGGTAACCACTCAGTAGATAAATCACCCATTCCTTGGTATGACTGGGGGTACCATTTAGTAGATAGAGGACTCATTAACTAATACACTTGGGGGTCTACTCAGTAGGTATAGGAACCACACCCTATTGTGTTAGGGGTTACACTCAAAATGTAGTGGAATAAGGGGGACCCATACCCTGGTGTGATAGGGGGTTACCGGCCCCGACATTTCTCAGGTGATCCCCCCCCCCCCCCCCGATCATTACTATCAGTGAAGCATCGCCTAAAGAAGCATCACACTCCCAACAATTTATGTAATATCTCGAAATCCCCTACAAAGGCTACCATAGAATTCTATATGGAAAAATGATTAGGATAGGATAATAATGGGCCAAAATCTGAGTCCATAAGAAGAAAATATATTAGGTGTAAGTCCCTGAGAAAATTGCATTGCAAGTGACCTTTCTTAGACACCTATCCATGTCCTCACTTATACATGGATTGGATGGACATGTTGTACTACATGGAATGTATGGGTACTACATGGTGTGTCTCGGCCTCTAAGGTCCTGTCCATGCCTGTGTATATCTAGTTGCACCCAGGTATATATAGCAGTGCTCGTGTACTCTCAGAGTACATTCCAAGCTTCCCTCATGGGGTCACACGGCGTGTAAGGTGTCATACATGGCATGTGATCTTTATCTCCTTTCGAAACCCTAGTCAATACAGTTAGGGGACTACACAACTTGTGTTCCTCATAGTACACATTGTGTAGTTAGGTTTTTTTTCTAAAACCTAATTTACTTCACACAAATCCTAGACCCACCTTCACTGCCAAAAGAACCACTATTTGACTTCCCAAAATCGAATGGGGTCATATCTAACTGTTGATCTTTAGCCTCTTGTGGCTGGTAATTGGAAATTTTTTTACCTTTCAATGATCTATTATGCCTCCCATAACCCCTCCAGAGCCCAATCGATGGAGGCATCACTCTTTATTACAATCTATCTTGATCATCTATAAATAACTATCCCACACGTCGTTCTCACAACCACCATAAATTCAGGCGTTCAATCATTATTAAACCCACCCTCATCAATGTTGAACCGTGACCCCATGGGATAATGGTGAATAACACAAAGAACTGTGGGGATAAATGAACATAAGCAATTTCATCATTGTCCTATCATTCTCAGTTGACGATCAGGCAAACGGGATATCCAAGGGTGATAGTAAATGAAATGATGGGGTTTATTGGATTAATAAAACCAAAATGTAGTAGGTATCATGTGATGATAAATAAATCATAGAACAAATAAGTAGATAATTAAATTCATGAATGGAAAATCAAATGGTGCTGAAATCCATAAATAACATGCCCTGCCTCGATATCAAGAGGGAAAACAAAGTTTGACCACTATACATGGACAATACACCCAAGTATCACTAAGATAAACTAATTTATTTGGAAACCTAACTATTGTCTAAAAAAATAATTACATGTGCAGAAAATTACCATGTAGTAGTGAGTGTATACATACCTAGTAGGATGACCCAAAAACCACAAAGGGAGCAATATATATATTCAATAGAATTTTTCTCAACCCATATCAAGAGGGAAAACAAAACCAAATATTTATTCTCATAAAAAAACCCAAATGAGAGATAAATGGGATGTCTATATCCAAATAATAGCCTAGTATAATGATTCTTCCTGTAGTTCCAAAGTTCTATCTTCGATGCCCAACACCTCACGTATCTGTCTGAGAATGTCGTATGGAGGACCTGCACCTCACCACTACTCCACAACCCGAGGGGGTGAAATCTCTAATAGAGGACCTAAACACTGGTGTATTATCATGGTTCTACTCAATAGATAAAGGAACCATTCTCTAGAATGATAGGGTAGTACCACTCAATATATAGATGACTTGTGCCCTGTTATGACAGGGGGTACCACTCAGTAGATAGAGTACCCACATCCTAGTATGAAAGGGGGTTCCACTCAGTAGTTAGATGATCTTTCCCTAATTCATCATGGGGGTGACACTTAATAGGTATAGGAATATGGGGGACTCATTCCTTGGTGTGATAAGTGGTTTTCCAACCTCAACATCTCTTTAGTGGTCTCACCCAATCACCACTTTCAGTCAAGTGTCACCTGAAAAAATTTCACTCTCGCAACACCTTACTTCATATCTCTAAATCCTCTACAAAGTATACCATAATTTTATATGAGAAAAATTTATTAGGATAGGATAATCATGAACCAAAATTTGAGTCCAGAAGAAAGAGATACACTAGGTGGAAGTCCCTCAGAAAAGTACACGACATGCACCTGGGGTGACATGGTGTGTGGCCTTGTCTGGACACTTGGTTGTGTCCTCACTTTCACATGTCATGGATTTTCATGTATTACTAAAAACATGTATAGGTACTATATGACATGTCTCATCCACTCAGGGCCTACCTATGTTCTCCTGGACATTCCCTTGTACATATGATCATGACCATGTATATTCGGTCATGCCTGTGTACTTCGGGTCATGCCGGTGTACCTAGCCATGTCAGAGTACCAGGTTGTGCCCATGTACTCCTATATTTTCCCTTGTTTGTACTCATTCCCAAGCATGTGTACTCCTAGAGTACATGTCGAGATTCCAGCATGGAGTCACATGACGTGTGCGAGGTTATACATGGCATGTGATCTTTATCTTCACCCAAAACCCTAGCTGCCACAACTAAGGGACTACACAGCATGTGTTCTTCACAGAACACTATGTGTAGTTGGGTGTTTCATAGAAACATTTTTTCCTTCATGTGGATCTCATATTTACTTCTCCATCATAAAAACTTCCATTTTACTTCCCAAAATTGAAGGGGGTTATCTTCGTCCATTGATCTCCAACCTTTAGTGGCCGGTAATCGAAAATATGTTTTCCCACCAACGAGCCATTATGTCTATCATCACTACTATGAATCCCAATCCATGGAGGCATCACCCACTACCCACAATCAATCTTATTTTTTTTAAATCACCGTATCGAATTTATTTCACACAACCACCATGAATCCAAGGGTTCAATCATGCTCAAACCCTCCCCAACAATGTCGAACCATGGCCCCATGGGCCAATAGAGAATAATGTGAAGAATGGTGGGGAGAAATGTACATAAAAAAGTAAGTACATCATTTTCCAAGAATTATCATCCAATTATCACATAAACAAGATATCCAAGTGTGATAGATAATTCAATGAGAGAGTTTTATTAGATTAATCAAACCAAAATGTGATAGGCATCATGAAAATATCAATAAATCATAGATAATATAAGAAAATAATTAAATCCATTATTAGAAAATAAATTAGTGTCAAAATATATAAATAACATTCCTTACATTGATCAAGGATCCATCATTGGAAAATAGCATGTTCTCCAGTGATGAATGGGATCTGTTGTGTTCACTGCCTTCCTCTTGATCCACCCTGATCTGTCATTATCATCCTCTAATATCAATATACCAACAAAGAATGATCCTCCACCTCTAAAATCCTCTCAAGGTTGTGATTCTAACCTTGGGAAAACATAATAATTATTTATTTAAAGATTATTAGTCTAAGTTAGTTCATTTAATTAAAATAAATAAAATAAAATATTTATTTTATTAAATGCACCCGCCAACGGTCACATCCCATGGAACATCCGACACCAACCAACCATAGGTCGTGCTTAGGGTAAAAGCTACATTCTAGAATCAATTGTGATCTCAAATTTCCCATTCGAGGTCCCAAACAATGGGAACACCATTTTTATTGAAACTATGTGTGTGCATGCATTAAAATATATTATTTTTTAAATATATTAACTCCAAGGTCCCAAGAAAACCAAACACCATGCTGAATCTAAGGATATATATATATATATATATATATATATATTCAAAGGACTAAATCCACAAAATCGGATTTTTTACACTTAGCCTCACTCATCATGTATTAGACAGATGAGAGAGTCAATGTCCAACAAACCTTTTTTAAGGTTATTACCCCTAGGTTCATATGCCCTATAACCACATCCACTTTCTGGTAACCAGATAGGGATGTATTATTAGGAGGACTACATACTCAATACTTTAACAATATTTTAGGATATAATCCTATACTTAGAGTTGTATTTATGGTTTCCACTAAGGTTATCTAACCCTAATACCAAAGGTAACTAAAACAATCTTTGCAAATTACTAAACCTTCACTATAAAACCAACTATAGTGAACCAAGTTAAAAATATCTATATTTTACATCATTTCCATAACTTGAACATCAAATTAAAAAATAATCCCAACATCCTAAGAATTTATAGGTTTAGTTTCTTTAGAGATCATCTACATAAACATCATAGTCAACAACACTTGTGAATATTACTTCATAATCACATCATATTGGACCTTCTACTGAACATCTTATAATCTAATATAATCCTCATAACCCAAAGAATGGAAACATAATAAAGGGGTGATCTAAAATGATCAGTAGGGGAAATATGTTAATAAAGCATAAGTTTTGGATCATAGGCATGTGATACAATGTAAATAAGGAGATAAATATCTAATAAAAATATCATAGGAGAAAAAGACCATGCGAAGGTCATCAAAGAGACATAAAAATAATATCATATCTTTGAAGCATATAAATATAATCTTAAAGAATGGAAATATTAGAATCATTTGGAATATCCAAGAAAAATGGCACAAACATAAACATATGAATATAAAACCACTTAGTGGAGTATGAACCAAAACCGGATTCCCATATCATAGTGGTCTTGGGATAATAAACCATGTACCCTCTTTAGGATTGGGCTAAAACATGTGTACCTATTTATTATTTGTAAATAACCCATGTACCTCTTTAATCTTGGGAAAGAATACATGTACCTCTTTAGGATTGTGATATAACCCATGTATCGATTTAGGCTTGGGAAACAGCCTGTGTACCTCTTTAGGATTGGGAAACAACCCATGTACCTTCTTGAGATCATGAGATATTAAACATTAAGAAATTAATTATAGAGAGATATATGACCACACACATAATCATCCTTAAATATGTGTTGCATAATATATAAATATCTTACCATATCAAAAATATCTCAAGAAATAAAGTGGGTCTCATAACTTTTCCAAACAATATTACATAAAATGACTAAGAATTGGTTTGATTGATACCAAAAAACTCAATCACCTAATGTAATTATTTCATAAATGAATTTAGAGTTTGAATCATCAAACACAACTACATTGAATTAATATATTTTTATTTTAAAGAGGAAAATTTAAAGAAAGCATAAAATAATATTTTATAATACATTTGTTAACCTTTCATAAGGAGATGAAGTTGCAGATCATTTTTAGAAGAAAAAAAATTAATAGGAAAAATATAAGACTTTTGTAAAATTTTACTTCAAAAATATATTCCAAAAATTGAGCATTAAAAAATTCATAAAGGTATATAAGTAAATCTAGTTTTAAAGACAAAACATTTGATCATGGAAGGTAAAAACATTTCGATATACTAAAAGTACCTTTATTGAAAATCCACATCATAAAAAAGAGTAAACAACATTATTTTAAAATATGGTAAAGGGAAATATGATATTCATGTGAGTTTTTATATAATAGGGGTTTAATCTATAATAGGATAACATTTTTTTGATGGTTAAACCTATATATGGAAGATAAATCACCACTTAAGAAGGATGAGAATAATTCAAAACATATTATAATTTTATGAAAAAGGATTTCATTCATGGAAATATATTTGTTAAAAATATCATTTACCTAG
Organism: Viscum album; assembly: GCA_963277665.1. Classification (NCBI taxonomy): domain Eukaryota; kingdom Viridiplantae; phylum Streptophyta; class Magnoliopsida; order Santalales; family Viscaceae; genus Viscum; species Viscum album. The sequence continues at coordinate 1,904,840,455 of OY728136.1, forward strand.
TGATATATAAGATATAATATCATATTAATTTGTAAATTTAATAACAGAGATAATTTATAATAACTAAGTTCAAAATGAAACATTTTGACTCAATGAACAAATTCTGAGTTACCAAAATCCCTTATGGTCAACACTGTTCGTGAAAAAAGAATCTTTGAAAAGGGTTTTATGTGATAAGAATGAAAATCTCAAAAATAAAAATATAAAACACCACATAATACAATAATAGGGTATAATGTACTGAATATATATGATATAAGTTCAATATGAACAATTAGAACTCAATTAATGAGAATTGAGTTAACAAAAATCCTTACACTTGAGTAGAATTTAAATAAAAACCTCTTGATAGAGAGAGCCTTAATTTGAACTTAAATTTAAATTAATAAAAGGTATATCATGATATAATATATCAATTAGGTGTTATAAAAACCACATAAATTAAATTAGGTGCATAATACAAAACATGACTCAAAGAGAATAATTTTTTATGAAAACCTTTACCTTATATCATGACTTCCATGAATGCACCCTAACATCCTAAATAACAAATATAACTATCATAATAAATTATTTTAGAACCATATTAATGCCTATAACCATTTATTAACTTTATATATAATTAATCTCTATATGTAAATTATTTAGTTTTTACCTTTTTCCCACATCGAGTTATTATAATTTTGATTGTTTATACTAGTTTAATAAGAGAACTGTCCATATTAATTATTTATAAAAAGTGAATCATTACAATATTATTCAAGGTACTAGTTTTTATGTTTAATAAATGATTTATAAAGTTTCAAATTCATTTCATGAGGGTTTAATTTTTTATCCTTGAAGATGAAATTGACAACTGACATGTTTCATTGATTCTTAAGAAACTAAAGGTGTTTTCTTAATTAAAAAGTTGAATATTTAAATAACCTTTTTAGAAAACAAAAAATGATAATTTTTATATTTTTATCATATTATACCATTAATTAATTTAACATAATCATATATTACATAATTTCATATCTTTTTTCGAGTGGGTGGTTAAAATGACACCAACAAATGAACAAACCATGATTAAAGGATGATAATGAGGTGGTTTAATTGTCATACCATTATACCATAAGCATAATAATATTATTCAGTGTTAATTAGTTTGATGTATCATAATTATAAGTAATTATATGTATAATATAATTCATATAAAGCTGTTACTTAGAATGAAGTGGTTGTTTTCCTCTTAGTATGATCATTTTGAATGGTTGAATTTATGATGATAGTTTATTGATCATATCATTAATAGTGTACCCAGTTTGTTATAAAAACATAATTATTTCATAAAAATCATATTTATCCTTTAAAAATTTTCATTGGTATATGGACAGTAGGCCTCTGAGCGGCGGCAATCCCTCCCCTCGCGGATCTAGGGTTTTTCACTGGGCGTCGATCCGGAGGGGGAGGCTCGATCACTATCTTCAGCATTGAATCGGAGGGAATCTCCGATGTCTCCTCCCCCTCCTTATTTCAGCATGTCTTGGTGTGGTTCGTTGCAGGTTCTCAAGCCCGGGTGGAGGATCTCGTTCTGTTGTCGCCACCCATGAAGATTTATGAACTGTGATGTCGCCTTCTCGGTCCCCGATGTGAAGTTGTTCTACACTTCTTTGCTGTTGAAGACGAATGAATTTGGGTTTCGAATCCATGATACGGGAGTCCCTTGACCGTGGTGGTTGTTGAAGAAATCTTGTTGTGTCTTTGGCGCGGACGTCTTCCGGCATGCCCTTCAATGAGACAACATTGCCTCATCTTCCGGCGAGGGCCTCAGACAGAGCTTCTTTAGCGGAGGAGGTGTTTGCTGTCAAGGATTCTCTGGAAAATCTGAGCTACTTCAGTTTGTAAATCTAAAGGTCCATTGCTCCTTTCCTGGTCAGTTGGGTGTGATGGCTTCCAAGGAGGTTTTGCGATGTGCTTTTGAGTGGTATGGTGTTCCAGGAAGCATGACATGTTGTGACCTTCTTCTTGTGGTTTTTTATTTTTAAATTTTAACTTTGGGGGAGCTGTGGAGATGGGCCATGTTGAGGGCCTTAGCTGTGCATTCCTCTGCTCTTGCTTCAATATTTCGTCACTCTCTCTGAGGTGGATTCGAGTGGTGGTCTACTTGGTGCTTTGGGATGTGAGGGCGATCGACTGATGGTGTCTTAGGGTGGCTCTATCTCCTATGGCTCCCGGTGATGTTCTTGAAGGTTCTGATGAGGTTGTTACATTCGAGGATGAAAGGAGGTCCTTTTGAATTTGATTTTTACATTTTAAGATTTCATGTGCATGACTCCTCATGGTTTGTATCAGCATGGTTGGTCTTTTGTGATTTTGTGATTATGATATGTGAAAGATTCTCGATAAGCTACAAGGATATGCTTCAGATGAGTTTTCAGAGCAGGGGGCTTTCACCAAAGTTTGGCCATTCAGATTTGGAAGAGTGAGAGGGTATGGATTTTTCCATCGGTACCGGGCCCATGAAACCTTGCATGGGATAGCTATCCGAGCGGCCATGCGATGGTGGAGGTTTGACATAATGATGTAATCGTTAGGGAGGGGTATTTCATGTAGTCTTTTTTGGGTTGTCTTTCATTTTATGGTTTTTTATTGGGTGAAGTTGTTAGGGTTCACACTTAGACTTTAAAATTTTCATTTGAAAATACAAAAAAAAATGGATTCTGGCTTTAAACTCATTTGTATAACCATCTGTGAAAGGAAGTAATGAAAAATGAAACACCCCATTCCAAGGAGGTGGTAGTCTGTATGCATGGATAGTGATTTTGTTTTGATAGAATGAGAGAGAGGAGTGATATGGTTTTTATTTTAATAATATTAAATAATAAATTAATATAATAATTATACATTAAATTGCCTTTTAAACTATCCAAGTTATATGGTGAAGGAAAATGAACATATTACTTCATGGAGGTGGTAGTCATCACGCACACACGATTCACGTTTTTGTTTTTGTTTTTGGAAAATGGAATGGTGATTAATGATTTTACAATAATTGTTATTAGTATAATATTGATACTAATGTTATAATTTTAAGATATTATAATTTAATTTGAGGTATAAGGAGTTCGTATAAATAACTAGAAACGATAAAGGAGTTTATGAAGTTTATACCTCACTTCTTGGATTATCTTCTTTGTGAAGGGGGTTAAACCTTTGAGGGGTGGTATTTTGAGAATAAAAAAATTAATATGTATTAGAGTGTTATGGAGTGTTTTGGGTATATTTTTTTATGAACTAATTCAGTTGTGGTGAGAGGGGAAGTGAGGAGAGGAGTTCCCCTTTTATAAGTGAAATGAGATGACTTTTCTGCAAATACCAAAAAAAATCAATAATGGGAAGTCACTCTCAAGTAAAGTGGCTCAAAAATTGTAAAAAATGGATAGAAAAATATATAAGGTCGATAAATCCCTCAACAAACCATTTAAAAACATTCTTTAGACATGTTTTCAACTCTTTACATTAGATTTTTCACTTTTACTATATTTTCTTTTATCGTAGTAACTAGTTTTACCTAAGATAACTTATCCTTTAAAGATAAAATAAAATGTTTGTTATTACATAATTAGGATCAAATTTTTTAAAATTTTAAATCCAATTTATTTGATTCAATTTCAAAAAGTTATAAAAAATAATTTCAAAATAATAATTGTATAGTGTATTAAAACAATTTTTTTGAAAAATAATACATGGGTTCTAAAATGTAAAATCTAGGTTTGTAAATAAGAAAAATATTTTTAAAATTATTAAATCAATTATATATTATATATTATTTTAATAAAATGGTTTTAAAATTTCCAAATCATACTTATATAAAAATAATTCCATAAAAGGAAAAGTATTTGTAAAAAACGATATACACCACTATCCACCTTAAAATCAATATTTCTAAAAAATATCAAATATTTATCCTAGGATAATATTTTTATACTAAAACCAAAAGATATTTTCATTTTATCTAATACAACTTCTAAAATTTATAAATTTAAATTTTTCATAAAATCGTAAAATATAATGATAAAATATTTTTATTGGGGAAAAAACTTTTTATAATACAATTATACTCCTTATTTATTATCATTTACTTATTAAATTAGAATTAAAAAATTATTAATCTCATCATAAATTAACCTATTATTTCTTGAAATATAAATGATTATTGCATAAAAAAGGAAATTTTTAGAAAAAATACATTTGCATGCATAAAATGATCTTGTTAGTTGTTTTAGCTATATCAATTGAATTTCATTAGGATTAAAAGTGAAATTTATATTACATATATATATATATATATATATCACAATAAAATTATTCTTATTCACACATGTTAATTCAATGGTCGTCTTTTAATGGTTTAAACATATCATTGTTTCATTTTAGTTCGGTGTTGCGTGTGGAGAATGTTATCAAAAACATTATTTATTTAAGGAAAATGTAAGATGAAATTTCATGTCATTACACCAACACCATCCCTACTTCTATAATTAACAAGTAATCAACTTTCATGGTTGATATTTTTACTATTGTTTGTATCCATGACATCTATCACACAACAGTGACTTTGAAAGTGAACGTGAAAATAGTTGCTCTCTTCTATGGATGAGTATCTCCACAAAAGTCAACATCAGAAAATCCTTGAAAGGGGTCATCTATTTTGAAATATTGAGAAATATTTATTAAACATTTGAGGTATAAAAAGATCCAATTTATGTCCTCTCGGTGCTCCTTTTCAAGATTCACCATGTATCACCTATCCACACCTACCGCTTGAGTGATATGAAGCCAAATACACACCATGGTGTATATCATATTCCACATAGTCTATGAATATGGAATTTTTACCATGTAATTTACCACATTGTCCATTTTAGGTGTATTCTCCTTTGAATGTTGGAAGTGTTCAACTGGTGAATTGCTCACGTGATTCGACTCATTTATCCCAAATATCATCAGTACCTTCTAGATGTACTCTAACTAAGAAAGGAATAGTGTTCCAAAACTCAAGTATCTTACAATCCTGATCCCTAATATCCACATAAAATAACCATTATATTTTATCTAGAAACATTTGGATAATTCATACTTCAACCCTTTTATCCTTCTCCACCATAGGTCCTTCCAAGAGTAAGTCATCAACATTGAGAATAATAATGAATAAACTTCCATCTTCATACACATTCTTATAAAAAAAAATTCATTAGTCTGAATGAAATTCTATTCCATGATAAACTTTTCAAATTTTCAATACCCCTGCCTTTGTGTCTACTTAAGCCTATATAGGATCCACATAACCTTTTACACTAAAAATATGTTCTATTTTAGTATGAAACATTCCAATTGATCCATGAATATTTCTTCCTCTAAATCTTCATAAAGTAACACGTCTTGAAATTGATTATTCAAGATATAAACCTTCCATGGAAACCAAGTTGAGTACTATCCAAATTGTTACATGTTTCATAATAAGAGATAAAATATCAATTAAATCCACTCCTAATTATTGGAAACCTGTCATAAATAGTCATTACATGTACTAAACACTACAATCCTCTTCCTACTTTAGATGATAAACCCATTTGTTATGAAGTGTTCTCTTTTCTTCTAGAAGATATATTATCTCCCATGTTTTAGAAACATGAATGGAATCTAATGCTTATTTTATTACAAACTCCCACTATAACAAGTCACCCATACTTCTCACCCCACTCAGGCTTTCAGGTTCCCCACCATCCATGAGAAGTAGAAAGTGCATATGGGATTAATGTAATGAATTGGATTTTCCATGTATTGTTTTTTGATATTTTTTGGAATGTTTTTGAGACCAGAAGTTGTGAAGACATGTGATTCTGAGACCTGATGTTCCCGGAATAAATGTTTTAAATATATTAAATAGTGTGTGTGTGAAATTTTCCTAAAAATGAAATAACTTCTAAATGGGGGACTAGATTAGAAATATGATATTACCGTTGAGTTCAGAATGTGGGTTTTACCTTAGGTGTGACATAACCTTTTTCGGCGTGGGGCATTTGTGAAAAAATCATTGCAGACATAAAATGAATAAAATAAATTTATTTATTTAATTTATTTTAAAATGACGCAGCAACCTAATAATACATCTATAAGTATATGGATATGATAAAATTTCAAGGTTAGACACATAATCTTAGAGATTTTAGAGAGAGCATTGGCAAATCTCTCTTAGAAAAACATATGTTGTATCGTGGATCAATGATCAGCGTGCAATGAGATTCAGAGGATTTCGCCAATGACAACGACGTGAATCCATTATTAGTTAGATATTGATCCAAATCAAGGTAGGAAATTTTTTTATTTTGAGGCCCGATTTTCTCCTTATAATATTTTGAAATATTTCTATGTATATTTATGGGGTTAAGTGCTGAGACGGCGTGCAATTCTGGGGCTCGGTGCGCTCGGAATTAATTTTATAAAAATATTAAATATATTTTATATTGTGTGTGCGTTGTTCTTAAAGAAAATGGGATAAATCTTAAAAAGAAACTTAGATTAGAAATCTAAGACTGTGGTTGAGTCTGAAACACATTGTTTACCCTAGGCGCAACCTAAAATAAGTCAATGTGGGGCGTTTGTACATCTCGCTCGTTGGTGGTACGTTCAGTGGATTAATTATTTCATTTATTCATTCATTTATTCATTTTTACCTAAATGAAATTATATAAGAATACTACCATGTATAATTCTCTAGGTTTATCCACATAAACCCTAGTAAAATTCTAGAGCTTCCTTTCCTCCTTCCGTTGGAAAATCACATCAGACGATGACAAAACTCCGGATCGGAGTAGATTGGGACACAGCGAACGCAACGACTTCCTTATATCATTGGTGGGTGCATTTCTTGAATATTAATGCTCCAATATCTAGGTAGGACTCATCAATTTGTGAATTATTCCCATTTTGATTAAATTAATTGAGCAGATTGACTCCTTTCTTGGATCTGCACCAATTGTGGATTGAGCATGTGCCTGTGTATTGAAATATAAATTTTATTATTCATTGTTTTCAAGTCCTGAATACCCATTCTCAATCATTGGAGAAGAACGCTTGGAAATGATCATTTAAACAATTTTCTTATTATTTTTCCCCTCAATTTCTTCACGTTCGTTGCCGGTTGGATCCCGCAGTCCCGATTCGACATTGTCGGGCGGTATCGGGCCCAATTGGACCCTCGAAATCGCAACAGTTTCGCAAGAAAGGTACAGATTAATGATTCAGGCACAGATTTTTGATGTTTTAGAGTTTTGGATGTTTGTTTCGGTGATCTAAGAATGAATCCATGGTGATGATATGTGCGGAATGCATGATGAAATTCTTGTAGATCGACGGAGACGATTTCCGATGAATGAAGGATGGAGACGATGAAAGGCTTCTAGATATTCTAATAACAGGTAGAAATGAGGCTGGATCTAAAGGTAGAATACCATACTCAATGTTTGGATCATGGATCTGGATTTCAGTGAAAATTTGAACTACATTTCATATACAAGGATGAACACACGACATGTAGCCCTTTGACTGTGGTGTCTAGGGTTTTGGAAGTTTATGAGGATGGCATGACATGTAACTCTCCCACACGCCATATACCTCATCCGAGAGTGGATGATCTATGTGATGGATCACATGGGAAGGACTCTGTGTGGGATTACACATCTAGGCACACGGTCATGTACCAAAGTACACAGACACGGCCAAAAGGACACACCCCGATCCCGAATAGCTAGGACACATTGTGTAGTCTTCTAGCATGACGTGCACTCCTATATGGCTTGGGAGTTGTGAACTGGCCGGGTACATGACCAAGCATTAGAGTAGGACCACTCGCTATGTGGGTCCCCTCGCATTCCATGTACTCCTTGGTTCCTTCTGAAAAAACTTCAAGGTTCCATATCTCCTTCGTTTGAACTCAGATTTTATCTCACATGTTGCCTATCATGAGTGATTTCTATGTAGAACGTGCACTACTAGAAAAATGGGCTTTAAAGCCCACTGACACAGGCAATCGCCTTTGGTAGTTTCTGGGCTTTAAAAAAAAGCTTCATCCCCCCCCCACCCCCCCGCCCCTCGTGAAACCCTACTCGCGTCCCTTGATCGTCGCCGCCTATCCCCCGTCGCCCTCCACCCTCTGCCCTCGCCGCTCATCCCCTCCCCACCCACCACCCCTCGTCGCCCATCCCCTCACCACCCTCCGCCCTCCGCCCTCCGCCCCCTCCGGCCTCCGCCCTCTGCCCCCTCTGCCCTCCGACCTCCGCCCTCCGCCCTCCACCCTTCTCCCCCTCTGCCCTTCGCCCCCTCAGCCCTCCGCCCTCTGCCCTCCGCCCCTTCGTTGCCCGTCCCCCTTCCCCTCACCACCCTCCACTCCGACTCTCCGCCATCCCTCGTCCCCTCCCTCTTCGTCCCCCTCCCTCGCCACACTGTCGTCGCTCGTCCCCTCCCTCACTGTCCCCTCCCGTGCGGCACCACTGTCGCCCGGTCCCATCCATCCCCGCACATTCATTTCTCATCCCCTCACTGCCCTCCACTCCGACTCTCCATCATCCCCCGTCCCCTCCCTCTTCGTCCCCCTCCCTCGCCACACTGTCGTCGCTCGTCCCCTCCCTCACTGTCCCCTCCCGTGCGGCACCATTGTCGCCCGGTCCCCTCCCTCCCCGCACATTCATTGCTCGTCCCCTCACCACTACTGCCCATCCACTCTTGCTCCCCACTGTCCTTTGTCCCCTCCCTCGTCGTACCACCCTCGTTGCACTGTCGCCACCTCACCGCCTCCTCTCCTCCGGCTCGTCGCCACTGTCGCCGCCTGTCCCCTCCCTCGTTGCACCGTCTCCGGCTCTGGCTCCCCTCTACTGCCTCTCCTCTCCCCCACAGCACCACCTTCAGCTCCCCTCCCTTCTAGGTTTGTAGCGCAATCGGGTATGACATGACATGGGATTTCACTTAAATTCCATTATCTATTCTCTTGTTTATTATTCAGGGATATAATTTAATTATTTTATCAATGGTCCACAAGCAATTGGTTAGTATTTATTTTAAATATATTTGATATGAAAAATGAATGTAATAAGTCTTGTGTAAATGTTTTTTATATAGATATTATTATGGATAAGAGTTGGATTGATCTTCCAAATCGAACGTTTAGAAAATATTTCAATGGAATTATGCAGTTTATTGACTTCACCAGAGGATTTGAAAGTGACTATATTAGTTTTCCATGTAGAAAATGTGCTAACAGATATCAATTAAAATGAGATACTGTGAGGGAGCACCTATTCTTTAATGGATTTCTGAAAAATTATAAGAGTTGGACTCTTCATGGAGAAGAATATGTTCATTTTCAAAATAAAGATGCAGTTCAGATGGATGTTGATGCAAGGATGAATGATCAAATGCATGAAATGCTTACTTAAATGGTACGTGGGTTGGATCTTGAAGGCATTGACATCCAGAATCTTGAGACCGGTGAGACAAATCTTCACTCTGGTAAAAATTGTGATTCGGGGAGGTTTTATGAAGCACTTCATGATACAAAAACATAATTATATCCTGTATGTACTTATTATAATAAATTTTCGTTTATCATGGAGTTTTTTCATTTGAAGACTTTGAATCAGTGGTCAGACACATCATTCGACATGTTGTTTGTGTTATTGAAAAAGGTTCTTCCTGTCGACACTAAGATTCCTGAGTCGTATTACCATGCTCGTAAGTTGATAGAGAACTTAGGTTTTACATATGAGATCATAGATGCATGTGCAAACAACTGTATGTTTTTAGAAAGGAAACTGCCCATTTGGATATTTTTACGGTTTGTGGCGCTTCCAGGTGGAAAGAGAATAGGGGAAATTAGACTCATCAAAGTCAGATTGCGATACAGGGGAAACCGATTATCATAAATCAAATGTGTTACTTTCCCCTTAAACCAAGGTTGAAAATATTTTTTATGTCATCTAAAGTTTCTAATTTAATGATATGGTATGCAGAAAGAATTCATGAAAGTGATATGTTAACCCACCCGGCAGACTCTCATGCATGGAAGTATTTTGATAAGATACATCCCAACTTTTCTAAAAATGTTTGTAATGTCTGATTGGGGTTGGCAGCAAATGGTTTCAATCCATTCAAGTCTATGGTTGGTGCAACTCATAGCACATGGCCCGTGGTGTTGGTTCCATATAATCTTCCTCCATGGCTTTGTATGAAGCAACAATTTATATTACTTTCCACTCTTATTGATGGACCTAGAAGTTTGGGGGATAAGATTGATGTTTACCTTCATCCATTTATTGATGAGTTGAATGAATTTTGGGGCTATGGTGTGATGACTTATGATTGTGAAGCGAATGAAATGTTCAAACTGTAGGCTGCTTTATTATGGACAATCAATGACTTCCCGGCTTATGCAAATTTATCAGGCTGGAGTATGAAAGGGGAATTTTCTTGTCCATGTTGCAATAAAAGTAAAAAATCTATATGGCTTAAACATTCCAAAAAATGGGCATACATGGGTCACAGACGTTTTCTCCCCCCTCAGCACAGGTTCAAAAAGGACAGAGTGGCATTTGATGGTTCTAGAGAGTTCAAACCAGCACCAAAGATCATGATAGGAGTCGAAATGTTATCGCAGATTGAGGAAGAAAACATCCGCACGGTATATGAAATTCATTATTTGGTGGCTTGTCCATTATGTAATATTCATGCTGCGGGTAGGCAGCGCAGTCACAATTGAAAAAAGAAAAGTATTTTTTATAGTCTTCTGTATTGGAAAACTAACATGCTAAGGCATAATTTGGATGTCATGCACATTGAAAAAAATGTTTGTGATAACATATTGTGGTCCATTTTAGGTGTTAGTAGAAAATCAAAGGACCATGTTAATGCACTTAGTGATTTGGAAGAAATGGGTTTAAGGAAATAGTTACATTTACAGTTAGCTGAGGGAAACAAGGCATATATGTCTACTGCATAGTATACGATGACTACAAAGGAGAAAGATACATTTCTTTACATTTTAAAGATGCTTAAGGTGCCTGATGGTTACTCTTCTTATATTTCAAAGTGTGTGAATCTTACGAGCAAGACATTGCAAGTGTTGAAAAGTCATGACAATCACATACTACTTCAGCAGTTGATTCCAATCGCAATTTGTGATTTTTTATCCCCCAATGTCATTCAGCCGTTTATTGAGATGATTAATTTGTTTAGACATCTTTTTTTAAGAAATCAACAAATGAGTGATTTAAAAAGTTTGCAAGACCGAATTGTACTTACGCTTTGTCACTTTGAGAAACTATTTACCCCCTCATTTTTCGATGTTATAGTCCACTTGACAGTGCACCTAACTAATGAAGTAATGGCTGCTGGTCTAGTGCAATTCAGGTGGATGTATCCTATTTAGCGGTATTTGAGTATATTGAAATGATTTGTATGCAACAGAGCTCGTCCGGAGGCATCAATAGCCAATGGTTATTTGATGGATGAGTGTATAACTTTTTGTGCAGAATATCTTATGGATGTTGAAACAAAATTAGATAAGCCCTCTCGGATTCATGATGGTTCAGTTGGAGAAGGAACCGTATTTGATATGGACAACATCGAGTGGATACAAGCGCATCAATATATCTTGTTAAATACACTATCAGTTGCACCATTAATGCATTAAGTATCTTATCATTTTTATTTTTTAACTTTTACATGTATTTTTTGCATAAGTTAATCATTTAAACATTGTGTTATCATTTGCAGGAAACACATTAATGAGATGAAATAAGAGATGTATCGTGTGACTGAGTATCAAATTCAACAATCTCATTATGTGTCATTTCATGATTGGTTCAAGGATTATGTACGTATAAATTAATTTTCATTATGAGTGAAGTATTATACTAATTTCTTTCTTCATAAATAATTATTGAATTCTATGAATTATGTAGGTTCATAAGCTGAGGTAGTTAGGGGACCCCACACTAACTAAAGAATTTATCCAACTGGATGAGAGCCCATCTATAATGGCTCGTCGTTATGAAGCTATAGATGCTAATGGTTTTCGATTTCACATTAAAGATATTGAAAAAAAACGAGCAACACAAAACAGTGGCATCGGTTTTCCATTCGTCGATTATGGTTATTACTATGGTCAATTGATAGACATCATTGAAGTTGTATGCGCACATGGGTTGAAGTACATATTGTTAAAGTGTAATTGGGTTTATGCAGTGCGTGGATGTAAAGTTGATCAATATCAGTTTTCATTGGTGAATTTTAACTATATGTTATAAAGAAATGAACGAGTTGATAATGAACCTTTCATTTTGACATCACAAGTGGAACAAGTATTCTTCGTTACTTTTCCTTTGAATCCAAGTTGGCAAGTTATTGTGAAAATGTCCTGGTGAGGAGTGTTTTTATTTGAACAAGATGAACCCGAGACTGTTCTATTTGTTTCCCAGCATCTTGATCAACATATCGTAGTTCAACGTGAAGAAGATATTTATTGGGTCAGAGTGGTCGTTGAAGGATAAATGGTCGATTTTCATGCTTAATGAAAGGTATAATTGCTTTCCCACTATTCAGTATTGAATGTCCTAGGATATCATAAATTATCTAACCATTTTATAAATCCTTGTAAGTTTTAATCCTCACTTTTGGAAGTTTATTCATTTATAAATATTTAGGGTGATTTCTCTTTTGGTATCTTCATGTTATTGTCTGTGTATCTTCCCATTGGGGTATTCTTCATTTGTTTCATGTGCTTCTTGAATTTTTATTAATTCAATCTGAAATTTGGCTATGCATTGATTGGTTTTGTACATAATTTGTATATCTATTTTGTTAACTTTCTGATTTTTTAAAATCCATTCACAACTAATTATTAAATCCCTTTTTGTTTGATTGAAAACTGTAAAAGTTTGATTTTTTAAAAACGATCCAATTTGTCTTTTGGACACTTTGGATAGTCCCCTTACTAATGTTTTCTATGACTGCAGGCATGTCAAGGGAAGAGGCAGTAGATCCACATTATCCATCTGAGCCATCTACATCTCAGGGTCAAGGTATGTTTGAATGTCATTGTGTCTATTTTTTATGTAATTGATAAACACACATATATATATATTTATAACATATGTCAAATTATATATAAAATTGTTTTCAATAGGATCAGACTCGACTGCTTCTTCCTCTCGCAAGAGAGGCCCTGGTCGTGGCATTTTATCATGGAATTCCAACACAACATTTGATGTTTCCTTTGATAAGCTATTTCATCCTATGGGATTGAATTCCCCTGCATTTATTTGTCAGCTAGGTCATATAATACGTGACCCACATCGATTTCCATTGACCACACGTGACTGGACCTCTATCCCTCAGGACACATTAGATCGTATTTGGAGGGAGGTTCATGTAAGAAGACTATTTTACTTTCTTCCCTATGTATAAAAAATACTAACATGTGTAATTTTTTTCATTAATAGAAAAATTTGAAAGTATGCCCCGATGAGTTTCGGCCCTTGTGTATGAGAAAATTTCGTAAGATGTGGAAATATTATAGAGACAAAGTCAAGAGGGACCACTGGGTACCAAATGTGGGTGCCCCATACATTCTAAAAAAAGTCCTGAGAGGTGTCCTCCTGGATCAGTGGCGTGACTTAGTTTCATATTGATCTACTGAGGGTGTTGCAGTTTGTATATTTATTTTGGTATATATATTTTCAAGAATGTGTGATTTGTTTGAAATTTGAATTAATTGAATGTAGGAGGTGTTAACACGCCATTCTAAGAATCGAGTGTTGTAGGGAGCACCTCACAGGATCGGGACTCGTCGCATGTCTCAGATCCGAAATGAGGTATTTATTATTCATTTTTTAATTTATTAATTAATATGGTTTTGTGTTTATATTCTATTCATATACAGTTACGGGAGCAAGGTGCACCAACTGATAAAATGTCGGTGTGGATGAGGACTCGTGATCAAAATGATCAAGAGGCTGTAGAAATGATAGTAAGTGCTTGTACTCATTACCAATACTTACATAAATCTGTATATTAACATATATATGTATATATATTTAAACATTTCACAAGATCAATTTGAAGCAAGTTAGAACAGTTGTCAGAGGACCAGCGACAGCTTCCCATGTGAAGGGATGAGATCTTTCATCGCATTATTGGTTGGGATGGGCATGGATATAGTTTGACCTATGGAATAGGGATTCCTTGTTCTGTAGTATCACGCGCTGCGGTTTTCGGTCCTATTGTTGCTCAGATGACACAGCAGTTGTCAGATTTTGAGGCACGGCTGCGCGCTTCCGAGGAGGTAAATGCACAATTGATCGCTGAGGTTAGAGCACTACAGAAATATGCGCATCCAGTTGATGGTGCAGGGGATCATACGATGCAGGTTTATACTGTATTTATTTATTTAATTTCTATTATTTCTGTTATAAAAATCTTCATAATTTTTATTTGTATAGGACCATGGCCCACCAGATGGAGGTATCAGTCATGACCACGCATGAAGCATCATATTCAAGAGGTGTGTTTCTTTTTTTTATTGGTGGGGTTGATATTGATGTTTAGGTTGGGTTCCAAGTGATATTTTTTTATATTTGGGGGTATCATGTGTTTTTTGGCCTTATGCAATGTTTGTGTGCACGAATTGAGAAGTAACTATGAAACTCATTAATGATTTGGATATTTTTAGTTCATTTTATTCTTTAATGTTTTCAATTGCATGTTCCGTGAATAGTTTTGAAAAAACCATGTGATTCTTAATAGAAACCATGGAACTTTTTTTTGGTGACTGAGCTCGGGTTCACTATTTGTGGGCCTCTGGCCCACCCCGGAAAGCACCCCCCCCCCCCCCCCCGCACACCGAACAGCCCCCCCTCCCCCCCGCACCCTGAAATTCATTAGGACAATTGACCATTAGTTCATTAGGGAAATTGTTCATTAGGTTTTTAGGCCATTAGGGAAATTGTCCAGTTGGCCAATTGTCTAATTGGATGTAGTCCAAATGGTCATTAGCCCATTATGCCATTATTCCAATTGTACAACTAGACAATAGGCCATTCTTCCAATTGTTTGTTAGGCCACTATGCCATTAGGTAATTAGGGTATTATGGCATTAGGTGAATTGGTAAATGAGACAATTTGACATTGGGTCATTAGGAAAATCAACCTTTAGGCCATTAGGATAATTGATCAGTACGCCGTTAGACCAATTGTCCATTAAGACAATTAGTCGTTATGCCCCTCCCCCACCACCAGACAGCCCCCCCCCCCACCCCGGACAGTGCCCTCCTACCCCAGATAGCCCCCCCCCCCCACTGGACAGCCCCCCCCCCCCACACACGCATTTCAAGTGTGGAAAACACCTAAAAATGCATATTCAGCTGTGTCGTGCAAACCGCGCGGCCGAATGACGTGTCGTCTCCTTTTACACCTGAAGAATAATAATTAGGGTGTTTTCCTATGTTTTCAAGTCATGTCAATGTCGTTCGGTATGTATTTGACCTTTAAACGCATGTTTTGGCCATTTACGACACGTGGCGTGCGCTTCCGGTCACCGCGGTCAAACGAAACCTCCGATTGACATGTCGTTTACCCAACCAATTCACAATTCACCCACCCTTTGTTGTTATCCGATTTCATGGCATTCTGAGGTCATCTGATCGGTTTTGATCACCTCACGCACACTTTTCAAATGCGCCAAAATGACGTGTAACAATAGAATTTAGAGAAAACATGATAAAAATGACTTTAAATCACACACAAACAATAGTAATAGTATTCGTGAGATGTAGGAGGAGAAGTCACGTCAATCGGACTTACGGTGTGCGCGGTACGACCGAATATGCTGTTTTGAACAGTTAGGCTCGCTCTAAAAGGGCGCGTTAGGTGGTAAAAACCAGTCGAACGACCTAGGAATGCCATGAAATCATACGAAAACAACCGTGGTGTGAATTGTGAAATGTTTGGGTAGAAGGTACGTCAATCAAAGGTGTCATTTGACCGCGGTGACCGGAAACGCATTTCCGGAGTCATAAAACACCAAAACAACGTGTAATGGTCGAATTCAGAGCAAACATGATAATAATGACATGAAATCACACAAAAACAATAGGAATATTATTTGTGACATGTAGGAGGAGACAAAACATCAATCGGACGTGCGGTGTGTGCGGTACGACCGAATATGCTGTTTTGAACAGTTTGGGGCGCTCTAAAAGGGCGTGTTGGGTGGTCAAAACCTGTCGAACAACCTCGGAATTCCCTGAAATAATACAAAAACAACCATAGTGAAAATTTTGAAATGGTCGAGCAGACGCCACATCAATCGGAGGTGTCGTTTGACCGCGGTGACCGGAAACGCATTTTCGGAGTCATAAAACGCCAAAACAACATGTAACGGTCGAATTCAGAGAAAATGTGCTCAGAATGACTTGAAATCATACGAAAACAATATAAATATTATTCGTGACATGTATTAGGAGGCGTCAAATCAATCGGACGTGCGGTGTGTGCGGTATGACCGAATATGTTGTTTTGAACAGTTCGGCACGCTCTAAATGGGCGCGTTGGGTGTTCAAAACTAGTCGAACGACCTTGGAATGCCATGAAATCATACAAAAACAATCGTGGTGTGAATTGTGAAATGGTCAGGCTGATGGCACGTTAATCAGAGGTGTCGTTTGACCGTGGTGACCAGAAACGCATTTCCGGAGTCATAAAACGCCAAAATGACGTGTAATGGTCGAATTCAGAGAAAACGTGCTCAAAATGACTTTAAATCTCACAAAAACAATATTAATACTATTCATGACATGTAGGAGTAGACAGAATGTCAATCGGACATACGGTGTGCGCGGTACGACCGAATATGCTGTTTTTAACAGTTCGGCGCGCTCTAAAAGGGCGCGTTGGGTGGTGAAAACCAACCGAACGATCTCGGAATGCCATGAAATCATATGAAAACACCTGTGGTGTAAATTTTGAAATGGTCGGGTAGATGAAATGTCAATCAGAGGTGTTTTTTTACCGTGTTGACCGAAAACGCATTTTTGGAGTCATAAAACGCCAAAACGACGTGTAACAGTCAAATTCAGAAAAAATGTGCTAAGAATGACTTGAAATCACACGAAAAAAATAGAAATACTATTCATGACATGTAGGAGCAGAAGAAATATCAATTGGACATGCGATGTGCGTGGTACGACCGAATATTTTTTTTTAACAGTTCAGCGCGCTCTAAAAGGGCGTGTTGGGTGGTCAAAACCAGTCAAACGACCTCATAATGCCATGAAATCATACGAAAAAAACTATGGTGTGAATTGTGAAATGTTTGGGTAGACGACACATCAATCGGAGGTGTCGTTTGACCACGGTTACCAGAAACGCATTTCTGGAGTCATAAAACGCCAAAACGACGTGTAACGGTTGAATTCAGAGAAAACGTGCTCAGAATGACTTGAAATCACACTAAAACAATAGGAATGATATTTTTGACATATAGGAGTAGACTCCATGTCAATCGTACGTGCGATGTGTGTAGTACGACTGAATTTTTTTTTTAACAGTTCGGCGCTCTAAAAGGGCGTGTTGGGTGGTCAAAACTAGCCGAACGACCTCGGAATGCCATGAAATCATACGACAACAACCGTGGTGTGAATTTTGAAATGGTCGGGCATAATTCACATCAATCGGAGGTGTTTTTTGACCACGGTGACCGAAAATGCATTTCCGGAGTCATAAAACGCCAAAACGACGTGTAATGGTCAAATTTAGAGAAAAAGTGCTCAGAATAACTTGAAATCACAAAAAACAATAGAAATAGTATCTGTGAAATTTAGGAGCCTACGACACATCAATCGGACATGTGGTGTGTGCGGTACAACCAAATATATTGTTTTTACAGTTTCACGCGGTGTGCGCGGAGAGCATTCCTTTTTAGACCACAAAACACTTCCATAAGCTAAACCAAATGCTCCAAAACAAGAAAAAAATCCTAAAATGATAACATTTCTTAAATTGGGGGTTTAAAATTATTATATCACCCATAATTTGATGTCAGATTTGATTTTATTATATATATATTAACTAAATAAATATGTTTAATTTACGTTTGTTTTGTTTAGTTGTTTTTTTGTATCTTATTGTAGGTTTATTGAAGCAGAAGATTGAAATGGATTGGAACTGTTTAGGTCATTGAAGCACATCTGTCATTTATTGTTTATGATGATCTTGATGTTTATGCTGTTTGGATTTTTTTTATGATTTTTACCCTGTTTTTGTTGATTGGGAATCGTGAAATTTTTTTAAAAAAAATCTCCAGGATAGAGACCACCATTGGCGGTTGCTATAGCTCGGTCGAGCATCAGAACTGCGACCACCACTGGCAGTCATTGTAGTTCATCCAAGGATCAGGACAGCAACTGCCACTGGCGGTCGCTATTGCTCGGTCAGGCAATAGGTCAGTGACCGCCTAGCGGTTGCTGTAGGCCGGATTTTCGACCTCCTTCAGCGACCGCCTTTGGTGGTCGCTGTAGGCCTACTGCAAAGGGCCTAAAGCGACCACCATTGGTGGTCACTAAGCGGTCTCTATAGGCCATTAGCGACCTCCAATGGCGGCCGCTAATGGCCGAATTTTTAGTAGTGGTGGTGGCGCCCTTAGTTGTGGTTTTCGAGACATGATGTGGAATGTCCCATACATGTCTCTTGTTGAGGTGATGCCCGATGATGGTAGTGATTAGGCAGAATCACCAGAAGATTCTTACAGAGTGGAACCCCCCATCATCATGATCATGGGTCCTCTATAGCTACCTTTCGAGTGGAACCCCCCTATAGGATAGGGTGCGAGTCCTCGATGACTAGAGTGAACCCCCCCCCCCCCCCCGATGTATCAGGGCATGGGTCCTCAACTTCTGAGTGGAACCACCCTATCATAGGGTGCATGTCCTCGATGACTAGATTGGAACCACCATGTCATACCAAGGCGTGAGTCCTCAACTTCTGAGTAGAACCCCCATATCGGATAGGGCGTGGGTCCTCGATGACCAGAGTGGAACCCCCTGTCACATCAAGGAGCAGGTTTTGGACCTATAGAGTGGAAACCTACATCATCTTAGGTGTGGGTCCTCTACCCACTAAGTGGAATCCCCCTATCAGCATAGGGTGCGGGTCCTCGTGACACTATAGTGGAACCCCCCCCCCCCCATCGACATGGGCATGGGTCCTCTACGGATACTTATAAAGTGGAACCACCCTGGCACACTAGGGTGTGGGTCCTCTACTTCGAGATTATGACCCCTTGACTATGCAGCGTAGTGACAAGGCTTGGCTTAACTTTCATGGTTACTTTTAGGAAGACGTGTGAGATGTTGGGAATCATTGATGGACTTTTAGAACTGTTGTATACTCTTCTTCCTGGGCTAAGTTATGAGATGGTGATCTCTTTACTCTCTCTTTTGGGATTCTTTTGACTGGTCATATATATATACTTTTGTAACCATAACTATGGATTTGGTTAATCTCTTTCCATAAGATGAAAAGACGCGTGGGGTATGCCACATGATTTCCATGTTTATCCTCTCATGGTTGGATGAGTCTACTCTCCTGTTAGGGGTGGTGAAGACGTGTAGTTCATCTACTCACCATGTTGAGCCCTCTATACTGGGATGAGGTTACTCTTTCTATTGTTTTGGGTTGATATGCACTTGTGTAATATCTACTATTTTCTTTATTCCTGTTGTATCTCTTACTACTCCCTATTCAGCTTTCAGGGCGTCCTACTGGGTGTGTATATACTCACCCTTGCATGGGATTTTCCTGCACGTGTCATATCTTATGAAGACGACAGACAGGTCAGTGATGACTTCATATGAGCTTAGGGATACTAGGTGTTGTGGACCATGTATGGTGGTCATATCTTGGAGATCAGTAATTGGGCTCTCTTGGTAGTTTACTTTCCAAGTTTATCATATTGGGACATATTTCTGATTGGGTGTGTATTTTTTCCCTTTAATTTTCAGTTTTCATTATTGTGCTCTTGTACACCCTGGACGTTATGTATGCTTGGTTTACTTTATCGATGTTGCATCTTTTTATTATTATTCCTCTACAATTCTACATTGATATGGTCGAGTGTGTGCATACAGGTACTTAGGAAAATTCCTACCATTTAGGATATGACTTATGGTGGTTATCACCATCCCCTGGTCTATGGAAGCAAGTTTGGGGTAGTTGTGGCATGAACCCTGAATTGGTTTGGGTTGTGACATATTGGTATCAGATCAAGTTCATTTCTTGTGACGTTTTTCAGACTAGTCTATTTACGAGGTTTTTGTTGGGTTTAGGGCAATAGTTTCAAAGTGTCTCGAGTGAGGCTCTCAGACCAGGGAATCTAGTGGTGGTACAGGCGGCTGACATATCCATTCACCAAGACCTAGATAATATTCTTATCGACTCGGCATATCGATACATTGGTTGCAGGAATCAATGGTACATGCATCATATAGGATTGAGTCTTTGACTATCCTTATTATTACATCTCCCCATTGTAGTGATATATATATATATATATATATTTGTGTGTGTGTGTTCTCATCTGACAGTGGTACGTCTTGATAAATCTCAGGATACCTATGTGATGACATCCAACTATGATACCAATTCCGGATCGTGATGACGATCTGATGAATGATGATGCCTCATTTTAGGGTCCATCCCGTGAGCCCCTTCCTCCAAGTGTGCAAGTAGAAATACCTCCACCTTTCGAGCAACAGATCATCCCAATAGAGTAGACTGAGAATGTGTGCAGGCGTAGCGTGCTCCGTGAGTTCCAACGCCAAAGGCCACCGAGGTTCCACGGTGAGCCAGATCCTCAGGTAATAAAGGATTAGCTAGAGTTGGTGGTCCGTATCTTCAGGCTTGTTTGGAATCTTAAGTATCATGTGGTGGAACTAGCATCTATCCTTTTCCATGGAGTAGCTAGACACTGGTGTAGTATTGTTACACAAATGCACAATGAGTCGACACTTTCATGGTTCGACTTCCAGCAGTTGTTATGTGAGGAGTACTACCCCTCCTTGTGATTGATTCGGATTCATAAGCTTCTAGAATTTCAATAGGGAGAGATTATGGTGGCTTAATATGAAGCAAGGTTTACAAACCTTATCTGGTACTCCCTTGACAAGATCGGGGATGGATACTTCCTAGAATGAAAGTTTGAGAAGAGACTCTGCAAAGAGATCTAACCTAGTGTTACGCTCTTCTGTATCCCCATCTATGTCGAGGTGTTGGAACAAGAATTGGTGAAAGAGAGATTTCTATCATAGGAGCTCCAGGCAGCTAGAGCTGGCAGTGGGCATCATAGGGTTGAGTCGTCTACAACAGTTAGCAAGAGCCATATGATAGTATCTCAACATAAGATACCTCCCCATGATCAGAATCAGACACATGTTTAGGAGTAGCACAGAGGACTAGGTAATCTCGGAGAGGGGTGGTGTTTTTATTGTGATGGATGGGGTCACATAGCGTGAGATCGTCTGACCAGACGTTCTGAGAAACACAGGAAAATAGCTGATGGACCGCTATAGTAGAGACAGCGTCGTGATCAAGGATCTTCCAAGTGAGGGTAGGGTGGTCCCCAGGGAGGTGGATCTGACAGAAGAGTAATAGGATCTATGGGTGGTGGACAACATTATTATATCCTTCCACCACTACCACTAGGCATCCCACATCAAGCTTAGGGAGCTGGCATCCGAGGATGTGGGTAGCTACAGGCTTTGGAGGCTTATAACCCTACAGCGCACGAGATGATTAGAGGTGAGATATATATTTATTCTACTCTTGATTAAATATTAGTAGACATAGGTGTCATCCATTCCTTCATCTATTTACTTCTGGTGTGAGAGATGGAGCTACCAGTTGAGGTGCTAGCCCATCAGCTTCGTCTTGAGGTTTCTATAGGGAAAGCTTCTTATGTATCTTTTATTTTTCGGTAATGTGATCTATCGTTTAGTGGAGAGAGGTTCATGTGGGACCTTTTGGTCATCACGATTAAACCCTATAATGTCATCTTGGGTATGGATTGGCTATCCATAGTTCGAGACCAGATTGGTTTTCACCATAGACAAGTCAGATGTCTTCCTACTGATGGGACGGGATTCTCCTTTTCTGGTGAGAAAGACATCTCATGGTAGGGTGAGTGGGTTCTACAAGAAGGAGGTTGCATCCCATAACCCATTAGTTGGCGAGTATAGACCTTGGTTTAGTAGGCTCTTCAGGCATCTGGATTCCTTCAATTGTGAAGGATTATATGGATGTCTTCCTCGATGATGTATGGGACTACCTATGAGGCAGGAGATGGAGTTTTGCATTGAATTGCATCTCAAGACCGCACCAGTATCTTCTATGGAATATTGGATGGCCCCTAACTAGATTCTGGAGCTACAGTTGCAGTTAGAGTACCTTCAAGAGAAGGGTTTAATCAGGTCCAGTGTGTCCCTCTGGGTAGCTCTAGTGTTTTTCGTGAAAAAGATGGATGAGATCTTATGACTTTGCATGGATTATCATCCCCTAAACTAGGCCATGATAAATAACAAGTACCCCTTTCTGAGTATTGACAACCTATTTGACCAGTTTCTAGGCACAAGATGGTTCTTGAAGATCGATCTCAGTTCTGGCTACCACCAGTTGAGGGTTTGTGAGGCTGATATTTCAAAGTTGGTATTCTGATGTCTCTACGAACACTATGATTTCCTAGTGATGCCCTTTTGTGTGATGAATGCTCCCGTCGTGTTTATGGTTTTGATGAACCTAGTTTTCCAGTCATACTTGGACCATCTTATGGTCGTATTTATTGATGACATACTCATTTACTCTGCATCATAGGAGGAGCATGTAGAGTACTTGAGGATGGTTCTATATTTTCTTTGAGAAAACTAGCTTTATGGGAAGCTCTCGAAGTTCCAGTTCTAGATTCATGAGGTTCAATTTCTAGGGCATATCATTTCTAAGAATGGTTTAGCCATGGACCCAACAAATATCAATACAGTGCTTCCTTGGGAGCCATCTAAGAGCGTATCAGGGGTGTGAAGATTTCTTGGCTTGGTGGGGTACGATATAATATTTTTGGTAGTCTTCTCCAAAATTACAACCCCTTTGACAACCCTAACATGGAAAGGGAAGCTGTTTACCTATACTGAGCAGTGTTAGAGGGATTTTGAGGAGTTGAGGCTGAGGCTGAGGCTAGTGAGTGCTCATGTGTTGAGACTACCATAGGAGGACGTAGAGTTCTTAGTGTATTGTGATGCCTCAAGAGCTAGGCTTGGCGGCATGTTGATGCAGCAGTAGGAAATTATCGTATATGGGTCAAGGAAGTTGAGACCCCATGAGCATAACTATGCAACTTGCAACCTAGATATGTAAGTGATAGTCTTATCCCTGAGGATGTGTAGGTAATATCTTTTGGGGGAGTTCTTTTTGGTTTACTCGGACCATTATAATCTAATGTACGTCTCTTGAACCTGAGACAGTAGCGCTGGTTGGAGTTCCTGCAGAACTATTACTTTGAGATAGTTTATACTCTAGGGAAGGGATACATTGTAGAAGATTCCCTTAGAAGTAAGTCCTAGGCTCGATTGGTGTAGGAGGCTTCAGAGCAGTTGGTCTCCCTATAGCTGACCCCGGTGGAGCAGGATGGTACAACTTTTCTACAGTTGATGGTGTTGACTGATTCTCTTCTCAAGCATGTGAGAGAGTCCCAGCTAGGAGACATAATCTGTGAGATCTTATGTGATCAGATATATACGGGAGACTCACTATATGGGTATTCTTAAGGATTGAATCAAGTCATATTTTTTAGGGAAGGATTATGGTCCTAGTCATGATGTGGGAGGAGGTGATGCGAGAGTTTTACACTTCTCACCTAGTTGTACATCCTGATGTGGGGATGATGTATTGAGACCTTCAATGAAATTTTTGGTGGTCCGGCATGAGATGGAGCGTAGCTGAGTTTGTCTCTCAGTGTCCAACCTATCAATAGCTGAAGACTGAGAACCAAGTTCTGGAAGATTTGTTGGAGCCCCTTGAGACCTAGACCGGAAGTGGGACAGCATATCCATGAACTTCATGGCAGGCATTTTGCACACAGCGAAAGTCCATGATTCTATATGGGTGATATTTGACCGACTCACGAAGTCGACACACTTTATTTCTATCAGGGAGTATAGTTCGGTGGAGAGTTTGGGGTTGTTGTACGTACAAGAGATCGTCCGCCTTCATGGGGTGCCCTATATGATTGTCTCTGATTGTGACGTGCGGTTTACATCATGGTGGTGGAGAGTATAGTAGGAGGAATTCTAAGCTCAAATGAGTATGAGTACATCCTTCTACACCCAAACCAATAGGCAGACCAAACGCACTATCCAAGTGTTGGGGGATGTGTTGACGGCTTGCGTGTAGACTTCGGTCAGAGATGTGAGGATCACTTTCCCTTGTTAGAGTTTTCATACAACAACAGATACTACTCTACCATCGGAATGGAACCTTTTGAGGCCATGTACGGGAGGCCCTGCAGGTTAACCTTATGTTGGATAGAGATTGGTGAGACATCGCTTTTGGGCCCAGAGATGGTGTAGGTGAAAACAGAGAAGGTTCAAGTCATCCATGAGTGGATGAGGACATCCTAGAGCAGGCAGAAATATTACACAGATTATCCTCGTAGGCCCTTGGAGTTTGATCAGGGAGACCACATTTTTCTGATAATCTCTCCATGACAAGGATTACGGTGGTTTGACCGGAGAGGCAATCTATCCCCAAGGTTCATCGGTCTGTTCAAGATCATGCAGAGGGTTGCTGAGGTTTCTTACCGCCTTTCCCTACACCCATAACTGGAGTGGGTGCACGATGTATTTCACGTGTCACGGTTGAGGAGATACATGCATGACCCCATGCACGTCATCGACTGGGGAGAGATAAACATCGAGGATGGAGACACCTTGGTGGAGCACCCGACGATGGTCAAGGATCGATAGGAGAGGACCAGACATGGGCATACCATCCCTTTGGATCACATGTTGTGGCAGTACGGGAATGTGCAGGAGAGTTCCTAGGAACAGGAGAGCCAAATGTGGGCTCATTATCCCAAGTTTTTTTCTTAGTTTTTCTTTTCGGGGACTAAAATATTAAAGGAGGTAATGATGTAGAGACCCAATTTTTTCCTTGTAAAGCTTTGAAATTTTTCTATGTATATTTCCAAATATATGTGCTAAGATGGCGTGCGATTCTGAGGGCTGGTGCGCCTGGAATTAATTTTATAAAAATATTAAATATATTTTATATTACGCACATGTTATTCTTAAAGAAAATGAGATAACTCTTAAACGGTAGATCGTATTAGAAATATGTTTGAAACTCATTTTTTACCTAGGCGTGACCTAAAATGAGTCGGTGTGGGGCGTTAGGTCATCTCGCTCGTTGGCAGTAAGTTCAGTGGATTAATTAATTATTTAATTAATTTATTCATTCATTTTGATGTAAATGAAATTATATAATAATACTTCCATAGATAATTCTATAGGGTTATCCACAAAACCCCTGGGATAATTCCAAAGCTTCCCTTCCTCCTTCCGTCGGCGAATCACATCGGATGGTGAAGAAACTTCAGATCAGAGCAGATCAGGACACAGTGAATGAAACGAATTCCTTTGATCATTGGAAAACATGTTCTTTAATGATGAACGATCCAATATCTAGGTAGGAATCATCAATTTTTGTATTACGACTATTTTTATTAAATAAATTGAGAAGAACGATTCCTTTATTAGATCTGTGCCAATTGTGGATAGAGCATGCTCCCGTGTATTGAAATCTATTTTTTATTATTCATTGTTTTCTAACCCCGAATGTTTATCCTTGATCGTTAGATAAGAAAAATTGGCAAAGATCATTTAAACAATTTTTCTTGTGCTTATCCCCCTTGATTTCTTCACGTTCATCACAAGTTGGATCCTGCAGTTCTGGTTCTACATTGTTAGGTGGTACTGAGCCAAATCAGATCCCTAGAATCGCAACGATTTCACGAGCGAGTGACAAATCGATGTGGGTGTTTGTTTCAGTGATCGGAGAATGAATCCATGGCGATGAGAGGTGCATCATGCATGACGAAACTCTTGTGGATAAATGGAGTTGATTTCTAGTGAACGACGACTAGAGATGATGAAAGACGCCTAGATCCTCTAATCATGGGCAAAAATGAGGCTAGATCTGAATACGGAAGACCAAATTCAATGTGTGGATCATGGATTTGGATTTCTGTGAAAATCTTGACTACACATCATGTACATGGATGAAAACATGACGTGTGGCCCTCTGGATACAGTGGATAGGGTTTCATAATTTTGTAAGGATGGAACGACGTGTAACTCTCTGACACGCCATGTACCTCATCCTCGAGTGGATGAGTCATGTGATGGATCGCACAGGCAATACATCATATGGGAGTACATGGCCAGGCACACAACCATGTACCAAAGTACACAGACGCAATGAGAAGGACATGGCCTGGTCCCAGATAGCTAGGACACGCCGTGTAGTCCACCTGCACAGTGTGTACTCCTACATGGCTTGGGATTCATGTACTCTTACATGGCTTGGGATTCATGTACTTACTAGGGACATGGCTAGGAAGTAGAGCGGGACCACACACCATGTGAGTCCCCTTACACGGCGTGTACCCCTTGGTTCCTTCTAATGAAACTTCAAGATTTTGTATCTCCTTCATTTTGACTCAGATTTTGGCTCACAGGTAGCCTTTACAAGAATTTTAGGGATAGCACACTGCCTCCCTCAGATCACTTCTGTCGACTCCCCCTTTTACTCTATCTTAAGATAAGTCTTTCTCATTTTATCGACTTGAATGTCACTTCAATAGATTGGGAACATATGACTTTGTCCCTAATTAGAACAAGACTCTTCTTGCACTATAGTCCTAAATTAATGCACTTGTATGCATTGATCAATCAAGCCAGATGTTCAAAAACTGTTAGTCGCACAACTCTTGCACTTACATGCAACTTTTGAATTTATGCATAAGTTTTGAATTTGCGCACAACTTTTGAATTTTCATCCAACTATTTCACTTGCATGCAACTTTTCCACTTGTGCACAACTTCGCACTTGCACACAAATTTTCACTTGAACTTGCACACAATTTTGCACTGTGCTTCTGGATGTAGGGAAAAATATCTACATGAATCACCTTTTGAGATACTCTCAATCATTGACTTTTCCTAGTTATAGGTTTTACAAATATTCATTTGTAGCTCCCTCTAGTGAAAAGGGGAATTCCCTCCACTTAACTTGTTCCTCTGTGACTCCTTGAGGCCTGCAACTAGAGCATACATGAGTGAATTCATGAATATGTATGTTTGGGTTATCTCCTGCAAGACCATGGAATTTAGGAAGAATTTTAATCATGTTAATGTGAAATTCAAAATCATTTTCTAAGGTAGGGAGAGCTAGTTTATTTTGTTGGTTAGCAAATTGCGGTGTGCGGAGATCGCACAGAGTTTGGTTGGTATTTCAAGCTATTATATCAATTTCAGAGTAAACATCGAGAGTGTCACTTGAATCAAAGAGGATTATTTTTTCAAAATTTGATTTCAATTTTTTTTCTCAATTGGGTTAGTTTTCGTTCATTTTAACGGTCAAATTCAATTAAATGTTCAGTTGAACTATGAATCATTCAAAAAAATGGTGTTTTGAGGCACTATTTCCCCAGCAATGGCACCAAGTTTGTGTTGAAAGTGGGTTCCCTATACCCAAATTATAATTTACATTGATTACCACTACATGTATACAGTTTGATATATATACATGTGTTTATATTCCCATTATAGTGTTGATACTTCTACATCCACTATATTTATGGTAATATCCTTAGATTATGTGCCATTTCAAAGGGTTATAGAAGATATCATGCTATAATGAGAACCCAGATATACTATGACAGTAATCTTAAAGTAATGTCCTATGGTCCAGATACATCATACTGACAGGAAACAGATGATGTGTGACTATCAGGTGTTGAGGGATCATAAGCATTGAGACTTCTTCTCATGAATTTCTCACTTGGTGATCTCTAGTAGTTGAGATCATGAGGACAAACACGCCAATAGAAACACCACGTGTTTCGAGTGTCATTGGTTGTTCCTCTCTATAGACATATGTATTGGTCTCCTGACTTGAGATCACTATCAATGTGTCATTTGATCGCGTGCTTTGATGCAAGGAGAAAACCATAACAATGAAGTCATGGTGAGGTGGTTTGTGTTGGGTGTTTCATTGATGGCATGACATTGGTTAAATGATCAAGATAAGATTTTTCTCTTCTGATTTGATGAAGAGATGTCTCTGGCCAGGTTGATCAAGATGGTAGTACCTTCATAAATTCATGGTCATAGTAGTCAGAGGTAAATCCATCCAGAGAGATCAAAAAATAATAAAGTAAGAAAGAACAATGACACAAGTATGCATCCTGCTTTATGAGATATTGTATGACAAAGAGATTATATTACACAGTGCGTGTTTGTAGGATGGTTGTCATTGTTATGCTTTTTCCTTATCTGTTTAGGGGCCTTAATGGATTGCTATACTCTGCTCTTGGTCTATGAATATTATTCACTACTATTGAGATAAGGGCCTAGAGGGTCGCACATAATAGCACACTTGAGAATCAGTCATGTTCAGGATAATAGGTATATTGGACATGGTGGGTCCCACCATGGGGTCTGAGTGTTTTCTAAGTTCTATCGATCACCAATAAATAAATAAATTTATTATTATTCAAGTAAAGAATAATTGGGTTGAATTTATTTATTACAACTGATTAAGTAAATACAAGGAGTAATATTATACGAACAAATATTATTATAATATTTTGGGTTCGTTTAATATTATCAGAAGATACGAGTCAGATTAATGACTCAATTTTATCATGTAATATATTTAATATATATTACAGGTATGTGATAACATACAAATAATATTTATGACATAGTTTAGTTTATCATAATTAATTAATTATATCACTTATTTAATGGACATTTATTGCACGGGGGTCGGGGAACCTTAACCAGGTATTTTGACATCCACTATATAATTGGAGAGAAGCTCATCCCAACATACTATTCACCTAGTTGGTATTGAGAGCTTATCTCTCCTTCTTCCTAGAGAGAGAATTGTTCAATCTGAGAGTATGATCCATGTTCTTCTTTGTGGAACGAAGGAAAAGGATTGTGTTGATCGTCGTTGCGTCGAAGTGATCATCAAAACTCCGTGCTAGCACCCAGAATCTGATGAACGGAGCGCGCGCAGATTCGATAAGCACATGTGGACAATCTAGAGGGATTCGGCGTCAGATACTTCGAGCAACGGATGTTAGAAACTTGTGACAGTCGTGCGTGCATCAAATCAGAACGATATATTTGTTCATTATATGTATTGTGATCCAATTAAACCATGTGGGGTCTTCGGACCATACCGGGGCTGGATCACCAGAGACGATGAAATTCCATCGCTGTGGTGGTGGAAAAAATTTAAATCCCCAGCCCAATGACTTTTTTTTCATATCTCGGTACCAACAATTAGTATTAGAGTGAAAGTGTGGTTTTTTTGATTCAAGAAAAATTATTTTGCTTTAAATTTTAAGTAGAGTGTTTTAAAATGATCCTAATGAATTCAATCGCGCATCGATCTAATTTTGGATGGCCAAGTTATGGTCATCTGAAAAAAAAAATATGGATCGCAATGGTATTTTCGGATTTAAGTTTTTAGGATATTAATCGTTTCTGAAGAACACATTACATTTATTTGATCGTGTTTTTACAAATTCTGACGACCCTATTATATTGGTCGGAATTAGGCCACCGATCAGCTCCACCCAGTGACCCATAATTTCTATCGAAAGTTAATTAAAATATTATATTATTTGTAATGTTTTATTATGAAATTATTTTTTAGTGGAAAATTTAAAGCCAGCAGTACCCCCTTTGTCTCATCATTGTCGTTGGCTCCTCGTGCCACTGATTGTCACCGTCCCACCTCCAGAGAGATCGGGTGTCGCCCCCATCACTCACCCAACCGTCAGTGAGCCGCCCTCCGCCCAGATTGGGAATCCCCGGTGACCGTGAGCTCTGTTACACTCTCTCTACTGTTGTTGTGGGATCCCAACTCCAGTACCAGAGCACGCCGCTTCCACCACCGACCTGGGCTCTGCCGTCATGCGCCGCGCTTCCTCCCACTCACCCGGTTGTCACTGTCTCGGCTAGACGTCATGCTCCACCTGCCAAATCTTGGCCAGCACCACCCCATAGGGTGTTTGAAGTCGCCATGTCCGACCCGGATACCTTCTACTATGAAGGTCGAACCCTGATCGATCGAGCGGGTCTTCCTCAATGCCTCCTCTGACGAGTTCTGTCGTCATCCCATCATCGCACCTAGATCCCGGGCTCCCGCCATCCAAGTCAAAGTCAACCGACACGCAATGGGTCGGGGCTGAGTTTTTTGAGATCTGGGTGAAATTGATAATCAAAATTAATTAATTTTAGTTTAGTTTTAAATAAAATTAATGAAAATTATATTTGGTTTAAAAATTTAAATAATCTGAAATATTAATTTAATTTGAGAATGAAATTAAATGAATGGTTGTAATTTAATTTTTGGATTTAAAGATCAATTAATGATGGAACCGTATAAAATAAATTATTTGAATTTATTTAAATTCATTTAATTTATTTCAATACCCTCATACTTTTTAAATTTATCACGCGTTTATTTATTATACCGATTGGTCTTGAGCTAGTGATCTATAGCGACCCGAGCCTTTTTCATAGAACATTACATAATTTTAACCATAATTATACATCATAGTACAAGCCAAGGATCGTTAATTCTAGTGTCTTGGAAGACTAGGTACATAAAACATAAAACATGAGACTAAAAAACATTTCTTTATTTAATCTCCATAAAGTGCTCCTAACTTCCTTTGAGGCCTTACATCTGCACAGGGTACCCTGGGGAACACATGAACAAAGGGATGAGCTGAAAGTCCTAGTAAGGGAATGAACATAAGGATACGTCTTAAACACATGAGTTATGAGGCATGACATAATGATATCCAAAGCATGGAACATATAAAATCGTATCATATAAGCATGGAATCATATAAACATGGAATCATATAAATGTGGTAGATTCATAAAACATGTCTTTAGTATGGGTCAAGGCTAACCGCCAATCCCGTTTCCCATTTTAGTACGGTTCAAGGCTAACTGTCAATCCCGTTTCCCATTTTAGTACGGGTCAAGGCTAATCGTCAATCCCATTTTACATCGCATCTCATGAGACTTAACTTTACCCAATGCATTATAACGCTATCTGGATGCACTCATCTCAACATTTTCATGAATATTCTTTCCACATAAATAATCATACATAATCAACCATACATAAACGTAAGGATATCCATGGAAAGAATTGGGTACCACAATCATGACATAAAGCATAACCAAAGAGCGTATCATGAAAGTGTCCATAAAAGAAAGGATTTAAAACATACATGGATGTTAATGTTGAAAAATAGGCATATAACATGATAGTTGGTGTCAAATAGAGGTGAAAATATATAATAAATGTATTTAAGAAACATTAGTATTAAAAAAAATGTGCGGTTTTAAGGAAAACACTATAGAGCTTTTAAAATAGAAAAGAGGACAATCTTTTATATAAAACCAGAATTTAACTAAGAATGTTTTCATAATAAAAAAAATAATGGTTTTATAAAGACAGTGGTGGCTTAAAATAGAGGATAGAGTGAACTTGAAATTGGGTGAGAATTTAGGAAGTTCCCTTAAAACAGATTTTCTTATCGGAAAGTTCTAAGGAGGTAATCTCTTAAAAACATGTATATCCCCAAAAGAGAGTGATGAAAGGGTATTCATAAATGAATTTTGTAAAACTACACAATAATTATAATATTATCATAAATAGATAAAATAACTCCATTTTGACATAAATAAAGATAAGGCAACCCGAAAGAACAAATAAGGTTCGGGTAGAATTCATTACGGTTTATCGACATGGTATCGGGTGTAACTAAGAGGGCTTGATGAGAGAGAAAAGAGGTTTCTCGTCACTTAGAAATCAAGAGGGCAGTATGGAGGAGGTTTTTAAACATACCCCATAATTAGGGATTACACATAAAATGGCATAGCATAGAGGACAATCTTGATTTAAGAGTGAAATGGAGAGGATCCCTTACCTTAAATCCATTGTTGTTCTCCACTTGTTATTAAAGACCTGAATAAACAAATTAGGTTTATTAATTAATAATTCCAGAACCTATTCTATATTTAATTGGTTTAGTATAATCATTTTAAGTTCATTTATAATCGTTTTGATTGGTTATGAGATTTAATTTCATTGTTCGGACTCGTTTGTTTACTTGGTTTTAATGACCGGTTCGCTTATATTCATGTTTGGATAAACATGTAAGATGAAAGTGGTTGTCCAGAATTGAAGTTATATGCTATTAGTGAACATCTAGGAGATTACATGGTTTCAAATTTAATTTGGTTACATAGAGTGAATTTGAATTATTATATAAAACAATAGTGACAACCATTTTTGTTAATTGGTGGGTTTTGATTACAACGAACATGTTTTGCTTTATAACTTAATACCATTTGTACAAAAGGATTACAGAACAAAAAATAGGATATATTAAATATATAATAATTTGGTTCAATCATAACACAAATGGTTTCATGACCATAATTAAAGATGATAATAGAAATTGATAAATCGTTGTCCTTAAATGTGCTAAATTAGCGCATCTCAAACGGCGCTTTCATTTCTTTCAAATAAAAAGGTGGGGAAATGAGAGAAGATAATGAAATGTCTCATTATCATAAAAACATTCTAGTACATGTATGTTACTGAAGTTATCATACTATTTGGGTGAAGGGAGGTGAGGAAAGAAACAAAAAGAAAAGAACTTAAAAGAAATGAAGGAATTGGAAAGAGGAATTTGCCTCTTGAGACTTCCTCCTTTGAGAACCTCTTAAGGGGAGAAGTTTTGGTATTTTGAAGAGGCTGGGGGATTTTGGACGTGGGGGAGGATCTTGGAGAGAGATTTGGGCAGAATATTGGCAAGGCACAATGCTTGAGAGTAGTGAAGAGAAGAGGGAGTGAGGGGGGTTTATAGTGGAGGAGAGGAGGGATTTCATAATATTATAATCATTAATTTATTATTTCTTCACAATACAAGGAATAGTAAGTATTCCATGACTGAGAATAATAATAAATGCATGTGACTTCGAACTAATTGGGATTAAATCAGCATATCATCATCAATGACTCAATAAATCCATTATTTAGCATTTATCGTAAATTATCGTATTTTATTATTCATCAAAAATTCAAGTATTTCAGAAAAATCTCAAAAAATCACCCTAACCATTTTTCGACATTTAGA
Organism: Viscum album; assembly: GCA_963277665.1. Taxonomy (NCBI): domain Eukaryota; kingdom Viridiplantae; phylum Streptophyta; class Magnoliopsida; order Santalales; family Viscaceae; genus Viscum; species Viscum album. The sequence continues at coordinate 1,904,874,059 of OY728136.1, forward strand.
ATCCAAAAATGAAGTCCATTTTTCAAAAATAATTTTCTAAATATAATTATTTTAATATTTAATTAAAAACATAATTTATTATCAAAATCCAATTTTAAAACATTCATTTACTTATTCTAAAATATAGGTATATCGTACTTTCAGCTTGAATATTATTTATATATTATCATAGGTAATGTTACTATTCATTGGGGTATATCACTATTCATAAGGGTATGTTACTATTCATAAGGGTAGGTTATTATTCACCAAAAATTAAGTTTTTCTTATCGGGCTCCAAATAACTTACTGATTGCAACTGTGTATGTCAGATTTTTGAAATTCAAAATACAGAAGTGAAAAAATTATGTTTAAAGGTCACTTAGCACTTAGTAGTTCTTTATGTTGTGTTTTCATGTGATTTTATGACATATTTATAAGGGAATTTCCATTGAAAAACATTGGGTCATTACACGATCAACCTGTGTATGTTTGGATTATTTAATTATTTATTTCATGTGATAATTGTAATAAGTAGGTAATTAAATGACATTATATAAAGGATTGTGCATCCAATACACCTATAGACTCCCTCGCCTACGCGCAAGTATATTTGTACAGAGACGATGACACTTTAAGACGCAGACCCTGCCAAGTCGAGGCAAAATTTCTGACAAGAAGCAAAAACATTGGACTGGGGGCGAGCTACGATACGAGTCGACTTAGGTATGAAACCCCCTAGGTCAAGATTGATCAGTTTTGGATAAATCACAATTAGGTAGATTAATTTCCTTTATGCATTGTTTGTTATTTTATGTGTGTGCATGTTTACTATGAGATCACGTAAAATAATAGACAAGATAAAATGCATAAGGATGCAACATATGTTTTTCTATTAATGCATGTCCAGTTCTGAGCGAGACAACTTAAATTAAACATATTTAATAGAAATAGATTGCATTCTTCAATAAATATTAAAATCCCTCAAAGATATATCTAGTCATAAAACCTTCCATTGCTCAAATTTGAGCAAAACCGGGTGTTTGGGGTGCCCGTAAGCCAAAGTTGAGGGCGTATCCTACTATCGGTGAGTTCTTATAAGAGTAATGAGTTAACTTGACTAAAGGTGGTAGCAAAAAAGTAGCCAAAGCTATACTTCTATCAGTTTAAAGGCAATGCGTTGAGGGAATCAAGTTGCGGTTCCAATAAGTTGGGACTTTACTCAACAGTTCAAGGAACTGTGAGTTAATGCGATTGTCTAGCATAGAGCTTATCTAGAAACTCTCCAAGTAGTAGCGTAGCCAAAGCTTGTAGATTATGAGGAGATGTTTCCAAGATCTGAATACTCAAGCGACAGAGTATTCTGAATCTAATAGTGAGATCTATTAAGGTTTGATAAAATAGTATGAGACATTTAAATGATATAATAATTAATCACAAATGTCTAAAAGCTAATCAAGATAAAGTACTGACTTCTAAAATTTATTTTTTGTAGATCTAAAATGGAAATCAACACCACCGATACATTATCACTACGATCAATACTAGATAAAGAAAATATTCTGACCAGTCATAACTTCCATGAGTGGTATAGGCGCTTGGGCATAGTATTACGTCAAGAAAGGAAGTTATATGTGTTCGAGTCCTCACTTCCTGCTGAGCCTCCTCAGGGAGCAAGCAAGACAAATAATATCAAGAGAGAGCAAGACAAGAAAGGTATGAGATCTTCAGTGTCCTTTATAGGTGCAAGCTAAGGGTGTAATTCTGGCCCGGCCCGAAAGCCTGAGAAGCCCAGCCCGCATCGGGCCTGGGCCTATCCAAGAAGATTCGCGGGTCAGGTCGGGCCGACCCAAAAAAAGCCCGGCCCGCTGGCCCGTGCAAAGCTCATCTGCTTTTAAAAAATTAACGGGAAACTGCTAATAGGGAGATTCGATCCCCCTACCACAGGCTTCCAAGGTTGCGCCTGTTATGTTATCACCAGACTGTATATATATATATATCAATGATATATGTATATATATGTCATTATATATTAACAAAAAATTATATATATATATATATATATATATAATAATGTGTATATATATACATATAATTATAATGTGTGTGTGTGTGTGTGTACAACGATATATATAAACAAAGCCCTTAATAATATATATCAATTAAGTGTGCCTTTTAAAAATTCATTAATAATATATATATATATATATATGATTTAATATAATTTATATATAAACAAATCTATTAATAATATATATATATATATATATCAATGATTTAATATTATATATATTATAACTTATTGTATATTAACAAAAAGATAACACTCACCTAATGATGTCTGTGCACCTCCCTCAACCTCATTAATTTTTTTAAGTATGTTTCAACTTACATATATTATATATAAATCTATTTAGAAAAAAAAATTAACTCGCTCACTGCAACGCACCCCCCAACCCCTGATTATTATTTTTTACAATTTTCTGATATTATATGTATATATCAATCATTTAACATTATATATATATAATAACTTATTGTATATTAACAAAAAAATAACTACTCACCCAATGATGTTCGCATACCCCCAACCTCGTTAATTTTTTTAAAATATGATGAAACTTGCATGTATTATATATACTATATATACATATATAAATCTATTTAGAAAAAAATAACTTACTCACTATTGTGCACCCCCCTCAACCTATCATTATTTATTTGCACATAATATATATAGATTCACATATATAAATCTATTTAGAAAAAAAAATAGCATATTCTCCCACTGTAAAATGTCGATAAAATAGAAAATAAATGTTTTTACAAAAAAAAATGTTTAACGTTTAATAAAAATACATGTAAATAACATGCGTTTAAAAAAATTAAAAAACATTTAAAAAATGTTTTAAATTAAACAAACTCTTAAAAATACTTTTCATAAATAAGTTAAAAAATAAATGTAAAAAAATGTTTTAAATAAATGATAAAAAAAAATTAAATGGCAACACTTTAAACCCACCCACTGCTGCGTAGGCTCCAATCTCTCATTATTTTTTTTCTAATTTGCACATAATATATATAAATTCACAGACATATATAAATCTATTTATAAAAAAATAATATATCCACCTAGTGTAAAATATTAATAAAAAATGTTTTTACATAAAACCATGTTAAATGTTAAAAAAAATACATGTAAAAAACATGCGTTCAAAAAAATATTTTAAATTAAACATATAAAAATAAATGTAAAAACAGTTTAAAAAAAAGGTTTAAATAAAAACGTTTTAAATAAATGTTTAAATAAAGTTTTTAAAACAAACATTTAAATTAATTTTTTTAAAACAAACACTTAAAAAAACTTTTTACATTAAATTTTGAAAAAAAAGTTAAATGTTTTAAAAAAATACTTGTAAAAATCATGCGTTAAAAAAATTAAAAAACATTTTAAATTAATCATTTAAAAATAAATGTAAAAAACGTTTTAAACACATGTTAAAAACAGTTTAAATAAAAACATTTAAATAAAAAAAATAACAAACGCTTAAAAAAATTATAAATAAGTCAACAAAAATAAATGTAAATAAATGTTTTAAATAAATGTTAAAAAAACGTTTAAATAACAATGCTTTAAACTCATCCATTACTACGCACTCCTCATTAATTTTTTTTTACAATTTTCACATAATATATATAGATTCACACATATAAATCTATTTAGACAAAAAAAAATTCATCCACTGTAAAATGTTAATAAAAAATAAAATAAACATTTTTACAAAAAAACATGTTAAACGTTTAAAAAAATACATCTAAAAAACATGCGTTTAAAAATAAATGTAAAAACACATTTTAAATAAATGTTAAAAAATGTTTAAATAAAAACGTTTAAAAAAAGTTTTAAAACAAACAATTATTTTGAAAATAATAAAAGTCCACCATGGCCCGACTCGAAAAAGCCCGACCCGACCCAAAAAAGTATGGCCTGACTTGAATAGTGGTCAGCTGCCCGATTTTTTGCAGGGAAGGTCCAGCCCGGACGGGCCGGGCCGAAATTACACCCTTAGTGCAGGCTAGCATAAGGGAATTAAGCAGGACCTCATGTACTCAAGATGATCAGGTACCTTGAGAGGCTTGAAGCCCTTGGGTTCAAACTGAATCAAGAACTAACGGCTGGTCTCATTCTTGCCTTTTTACTGCCAAACTTTTCGAATTTCATTGTCAATTACAACATGAATAACATCACAAAGTCGCACCTAGATCTTCTGGATTTAGTTCGCCAAGCTCATAAGGATATAAAGAATAACAATTCTTCAATCCTTAAGGTGAACAAGAGGAGGAAGGGCAGAGCTAGGGGGTCTAAGGCCAAGTCCAAGTTGAAGACACTGGTGCACCGTCCTTCCAAAAATCCAAGGATACAAAGGCAAAGCAATGAGAAAGAGGTTGTCTACTTTCTATGTGGCAAGAAAGACCACTGGAAGAAGAATCGTAGATCTGGAAAGAAGAAGCAATGCACCGCTTCTATTTCAGGTATTTTTGTCATTGAATGCAATCTTTCATTATCTACAAGTTGGGTATTGGATACGGCATGTGGTTCATACATTGGTATTCGTATATAGGAACCAAGTAGATTCAAGAAGATTGCAAAGGGCGAAGTGGATCTTCGAGCTGCAAATGGTGCAAGTCTAGTAGCCTTGGCAGTGAGAGATTACCATCTGACTTTGCCTAGTGGTTTGGTTCTTGTATTAAGTAATTGTTATTATGTTCCTTCAGTTACCATAAACATAATCTCCATGTCAAGTGTAAAGACCCAAAAATTCCATATAATTTTTTTTTAATTATTTGGGATTATTACTAGACTGAAAAAAATTGACGACGCTTGATTTTGAGACCCGGTGTGCTCGAAATGGATTTTTGAACTTTTTTTAAGGTACGTTCAGTAAACGTACAGGCGGTGTTTTCTAACTTTTGGACTAATGCTCGGAATTGAAATCCGAGGACACCGTTGAATTCGTAGCGTCGGGATTCGCTTAAGGGAGGCTTCACTTCGACCGCAATATGTCAGGAGAAAAAGTTAGTTTTCAGACTTTTAAAGAATAATAAAATAACATGAAATTGTTATTTTATTTTTTTCCAACAGTTGAACGGCGGTGGCGGGACCGCTGGGTTGTCAAGCCATTTAATAGCTTGACTCATCTGTTGTGTAACCACACCACATTCAATTAATGCGACTCATTAATTTCACCAATTAATGGGCCCTTAATTGAATGATGAATTAATTCCTCAACTCTTTCTTTGTTTTATTAAAATGTGGGAAAATATAGATTTGGGAGGAATTTGGTGGTGAGCTCCGACGAAGCATCGACGAACCTTCTTCCAATGAAGAACGAAGGATTTGACGACGCCCGTTGAGGAATCTGTCCGGAGGTCGACAGTTGACGAACGACAATGCACACGAACCTTCTCCTTTGTCCACAATACCCTCGAACGTGGAAGCACCATCGTCCGCAGCGGTCACCAATGATTCTCGAGGTAGGGGGTTTATTATTTAAGTTTATCTTTAATGAATTAAATTGTTACCGCTTGTTAAAATGCTAACACAGAGGGCGCGGGCCAAACGAACAAGACTCGAACCCTCCGCCGCTTTGTTCTTGTTGCGTTCTTCAGGGGACGAATTTAAAAATTTGACAGAACCTTGAATCTGGGAGTCGCGCAGCGACGACGGCATCTCGGGAGACCCGTAGGCGTGAGTGGAAGGGAAAACGAACCACCGGAGCTCACCCGGTGGCCCGCGGAAGATCTGCCAACGACCGGCAGCCGGCACTCGCCGGCCGCGGAAGGGGGCGGCGCCGCTCGGCGCCGCAGCGGACGGACAGGCGGCCGGCCATAGAGGCGGGAGGCGGCGCGCCGCGGTGAGGTAGGCCGCGACTTCGAAGTCACGGCTAAGGTAGGGGACCCGCTCCCTGTGGGTCCCGCGAACAGCCAGGCAGCGCCACCTGGCGCCGCCAATTAAGAGCCGAACTGCTCTTTGAACCGTTCAGGAGGCGGACAGTGCGACCCTCGTGCGGGTCACACTAGCCGGCGGGCCGAGTCGTCGTGGCCCCACCCAGCCAAGGCGGGTCGGATCGGGTCAGACCGGACCCAGACCCATCTCGGCCCAGTTACGCTTAAAATGTCATATCTCGCAAACCAAAAGTCTTTTTGATGAACCGTATGTGGCGTTGAAATCCCTGGAACAAGATGGTCCTTTTGAGATACTCCACCTGAGTTTTGGAGAAAATTGGAGTACGGGCGGGTTGGGTCAAACCTGAATCCAACTGAACCTTCAACACAAAAATTTCTATAACTTACAGATCGGGCGTCTGATTGATACGCCGTCTGTTGCGTTGGAACCCTTATGACATGACGGTCCTTTGGGTTACTCCTTCGTGGAATTTCGTAGCAGTTGAGGCACGACTGATATCCAGAGGAGCAAATACTAGAGAACTCAAGCGAACCGGGTGCGGGGAATCCTGTGGCTGTTTGTCAGCATTATAGAATCCCTGTGTGGATCAGCATTATAGCGACCATGTGTGGATCAACATTATATCAACCCTATATGGATCAGAATTATAGCTAACGTGTGTGGATCAACATTATAGCGACCTTGTGTGTATCAGCATTATATCGACCATGTGTGGATTAGCATTATAGCGACCCTGTGTGGATCGACATCTTCGCGACCCGACGAGGACCAGCCTTAAAGGGGCCCGTCGTGGATCAGCGACATACGACCCTGACACCCTGTGTGGATTGACAATGGAACAACTTCTTCGTGGTTCAGTTGTGGAAACTTCCTAACGGAATAAAATGATGTAGCTTAAGACTAATCATCTTTATTCCTGAACTTTGAGTTGTATATGTGGTTTGCATCTTGCTGTGTTCTTGATCTGTGTGTTTGCAGGTTCAAAGGCAATGTCTTTCCACTTTGAGGGATATGTCTTTCTGGTGCTAGTCACCAACCTCTGGCCTATGGAAGGCGGGCTTGGGGTAGTCACAGCACAGGCCCCAGGGGGGGTCGTGACAAAGTGGTATCAGAGGAGTCGGTTCTACCGAAGAACTGAGACTCTAATCTTTCCAATGGAGCACTAGTGTTAAGTGTTTTGAGTGTGGTTTTCAGTTCGGGGAGTCCAGTGTTAGTGTGGTGGCCGACGTATCCATACACCAAGACCCTGAATTCTAATTTCCGACTCGGCGCACGAAAACACTGATTGTGTGTGTTTTGGAAATGTTTTACTTTTGATCTCTTTTGAGTTAGTTCGCTGGGTATAACTTATTGAATGTGGTGCACCTATTTCTTTTCAGGATGCCACCACGTAGACAGCCAGCCAGAATTCTAAAGAGTTCGCGATGATGACCCACCGAGCGATGAGGCTTCGGTGCAGAGCCCTCTTACTGTGATGACACCTTCGGGTGGTGCACCAGCAGCACCACTACCCGTTGGGCAGCAGTTGCCACCAACCCCACTAACGGACGGTGCACGCCGACTGAGCGTGTTGTACGAGTTCCAGCGGCAGAGGCCTCCATGGTTTCGAGGCGAGACAGATCCTCGGGTAGCCGAGGACTGGCTGGAGGTTATGGCACGAGTTTTTCGCCTAGTTGGGACACCAGCAGATCATATGGTGATCCTAGCTGCTAGCCTCTTCCAGAGCACAATAGGGACATGGTGGAGTCTGATGCTCCAGTTAAATGATGAGGCGACCCTCACCTGGACGGACTTCAAGAGCCTCTTCAGGGTGGAGTTCGTTCTAGCAACACAACGCTCTGTGCGTATTCAGGAGCTCCTACACTTACAGCAAGGCAGCCTGACAGTAGCTCAGTACTCAGCGATATTCACTGACCTCTCGCGCTACTCCACCGACATGGTATGAGACCCTTTCTTTAGGGCATGCACCTTTGAGCAGGGTCTCCAGCAGGAGATCAGAGCATCGATGATATCGCTCAATATCCCGACACAAGCTGGGGTGCTCGAGCGAACATTATTGGTGGAGAGCTTCTTAGCTGAGCAAGCTCCGACGGTGAGAGCCACCACCGAACGACAGGTAGGCAAGTCATCTGTAGCAGGCAGTAGGCAGATGACGCAGAGGTCCAAGCAGGTCAGACCTTTCGGAGGACAACCCCAGGACGTAGGGTCGGAGGTGCGGAGCTCACGAGGTAGACCAGGCCAGCAGAGGAGCAAACTATGCTTCACGTGCGGCGGGCAGGGCCACATGGCTTGCGACTGCCCGACCCGCCGTACCGACGATCAACAGACGGTCGAGGGACCGCCAAGGCAGAGGCAGAGATTCGAGTAAGGAGGCTCGCAGAGCGGCAGACGTGGAAGAGGAGCAGGCCGTGCAGCAGGCGGTGGGCAACGATTAGAGGGGGAATCACTCAATTCGAGCGTACGATCCAAGTTTGTATTCACAGATCAAAGACAGAGTATCGTGGTGATCGTCGCTACGTCGAAGTGATCGTCGGAGCTCCACGCTGGCACCCGGAATCCGACGAACGATGTGCGTGCAAATTCGAGAAGCACGTGTGGACGATCTAGAGGGATTTGGCGCCAGATCCTTCGAGCAACAGACGGCGACAACTTGCGACGGACGTGCGCGCATCAAATTGAAACGAGGTATTCATTCATTTTATTTACTACGCTCTGATTAAACCATGCAAGATCCTCAGACCGTACCGACACTAGATCGCGAGAGACGATGAAGTTTCATCACTCCAATGATGGAAAAATTTTAAATCTTCGGCCCACCGGCTTCGGTTGCACGCCCTGGTACCACCAGTTTGATGCACGTCTGTCGTGGGGTGAGACAAAATAGTTTTTTTATTACCTAGTATAATATAGCAGTTAACCTAGATAGTCTCTCGAAAAGGAGTGCACACAAACTAGGTTTGTCACTTTTAGTTGATTTGAGGAAAATTGACTTTAAATTAACTTAGAAATTGTGAGTTTTGAAAAGCAGTTTAAATTGATTGATTAAAAACAATTGATGAAAGATGGTGACCGGAATGGGTTTGGCTAAACCTAGTACTATGCTATCGGTATTTCCATTTTTTACTAATTTTACTTATGTTAGCTGATAAGAGAGATTCCTATGTCGATTCATCTCTCCCCCTTGGCCAAATGGTGATGGTAAGGGCATCCCTAATCAAGTCTCAATCGGTCTACCCACCATCCTATGTGTGTGGCATTGTAATGAGTCCTTTTGAAAAATTAAGGCAATTCTCAATTGGGAATTGTTATTCACTAATTAACAAAAGTCCCTATCACAATTCCTCACACGTGTTGGCGATCGTCGAGCACTAACCACTCAACCCTAATTTGTTCTGTAGCAAACATATATGAATTGAGTGGAGGAAGATATGGATCATCAACCAAGACAATTGAAATAAAAAGAATCTAACCCTAGCGCATATGCATTCATAATTAAAAACTGAATAAACAATCAAAACTAGTTGGTAGAATAAAAAGAAAAGGTTTATTCCATTAAATGTAGAAACTCAAACATAGGAATTGGTAAAGTCTCCCTCTTTCTCGATCACTCATGAGAATTACCTCTCCATGGATGGGAGAGATGAGTTGATTCAAGAGAGGGGAGACATCACAAAATGAAGAAAAGAAAAGAAAATGAAAGCAGAGAAATAAATTTGCAGCAGGCGCCGTCCAGAGCTTCTCCTCACCGACCGATCAGTCCATCCCCACATACCCCCCTCTATTTATAGAGATGAAGGGTAGCCTCGAGGTGTCATAATTAGGTCAAAAAGAATTACGCCATTAAATCCCAGGGTGCAGGGGTCATAAATGAGCAGTGACCGTATTAAGTCTCATCAAACTGTCGTTTCTACGTCAGTGTCGAGGGTTCCACGTCGTGAATGGTATTCAGGACGTGTAATGTGCATGGCTATGAGTATTTTTCACATTGTGTATTCTTCAAGGTTCACATCGTGAATGACATTCACGACGTGTAATGTGCAGGGTCGGACCTCTGATTTATGAAATATTTCACATCGTGAATAGTGGATTCAAAATGTGTAATGTGCGAGGTCGAACTTTTCATGACTTGTTTTCACGACTTGTTGCATGGCTTGTATTCCCTCAAGTTGCACGTCATGAATGACTTACACGACGTGTAAAGTTTTTCAACATTTTCACTCGAAATCAGCCTAGTTCATAATTTCTGAGCTTCAAATATTATCCTTGAATTTTCGTACATCGCAAGACATTTTCCCCATGTTGAATTCATATGTTCTGGCTTTTATCTTCAATATTTTGATGTCTCGCTGCGCTAGCGGCGCGGAGTGTTTGCGGTTCACTATTTTTGTCTCTTTTTGTTCATTTTTTATCAAACTTGGTATCCTACCACGAAACATAAAAACAATTAAATACCAACAAAATTAATCATTTAACGTGTGCAAACAATATGTTTTATATTAAAATAAGCATGCAAAATATTGCTCAGTCAAATGTGTAAATAAAAATCCTCTACATTGATGTGTTGCTTTTCTTTTCTTTTCTTTTTTTAGGAAAAATATCATTTTGTATTAACTGATCCGAAGAGAAAATTTTGTTTTAAAGTATAAAGATTCAATGATTCACCCCCTTGGTCATTATCAAAAGGGTCACCAACGGAACTATATTTGTGATCGCTAAAATGTGCATGGATAATCTAAAGTTGAGTATTGCATAATTGGTTATGTGAATGATTAATGATATAATTAATTGTATTCTTCATACATTGAAGTAACATGACTAATAAAATTATTTTTTCATGTTAATTATATTTTTTTAATCCAAGAATTATTGATCCCTTAAGCAGGTTTGAACATTATTTCATGTAAATTAAGAAAACCCAAGAAAACTTGAAAATCTATGTTGTTTAAATGCATATTTGGAGAACATAATTAGTGTGTTTCATATTTATGTACTTCTAATAAAAAATTATATGAAATTATGTGGGAAAACCTAATCTCCATTTTGTGCAGTACTATAATCCAATAATGAGTGCCCCTTGGACACAGCCTAATGGTTACGCCCTGTGGTGATATTTCGAAAGGTCTTGGTTTCGAGTCACCCCATGCGCAAATAGTTACGATTTTTTCCTTTGCTTCCCCCACCCATGAACAATGTAAAATATAATCCAATAATGAGTACTTCTAGTGAAATTAATTTTGTACCTTAATATAAGTTGAAAGAAAAATGTGATAATCTATTGTGCAATTAATTATAGGATATACTGGTGATATATAGGTTTAGAGTATTGGTTTGACATCCAAGAATATATATGAAATAGAGGGAGAGAGAGATGAAATTCAGAGGGAAGTGGGAGTTTATTTTCAAAATTATATGCAGGGTGTCACATTACTAAGGATTGGCAGTGGCATCCTCAACCTATGTTGGGTGGACTTACAACTTTGTGCTCTAATGCACTCGGTGCTAGACTAGTGAGAAGTATTTTGACCATAACATGGACTAAACAAATCTCATGAGGACAATTGTAGTTGCATTGAAAGGTTAATGCAAGGTCTTGCAATTCATTTTGCAAGGAACATGTAAAACACAAACTGGCTCTGCCATTATAAAAAAAAATCTGTCAGGAGAAAAAAAAGACATCTTTGTCTCTCATGAAGTGACCATACACAAAGCTTGTCAACGCATTAAGTTATTTTATATGTTGTCTTGCTGAGTTTGAATAATACATCAGTCATGAATCGATTGATTTTGTGCAATGACTGATAAATCAGTATCAAGTAAAAGCATCTATTGAAAACAAGGATGTTCAACAGGTTACATACATAAATTACAGACAGCAAGCGGACCCAAAACATGGAAGCCAGGACTAGAAGCAGCAGAAGTAACTATGCTTTCCAAGAAGAGAGGGGCGGAGTTTCAGAGCAGTTCCAAGTAGGAACTCCAGCTCCGTACCTGTCACCCCTTACTATATCGGCAGCAGCAATGGATTCGAGCTCAGCCAAGTCGTCAGGGGTCAGCGCCATAGACAATGCTCCGATGTTCTGCATGAGGTTTTCTACTTTGGTGGTGCCTGGTATGGGACACACGTCCCGCCCCTGGTGATGCACCCAAGCTAGTGCAAGCTGGGACGGTGTGCACCCCTTCTTCCCTGCCAATTCATTAACCCGCTCATATATACTGTTGTTGCACTCCAAATTCTGAGGTTGGAACCTAGGCATGTACTATATCAAAGAAACACCATCAGCCCAGCCATGGAAAAGGTTTATTTGCATGAATCAATGTCATTGGTCTTTGAAAACACACCTTCCGGGAGTCATTATTTGGTAGGTTCTCAACAAGCTTTGCACCTGAAGAAAGGAATCCCCTTCCGAGAGGGCTATAAGCAACAATCCCAATTCCAAGTTCTCTGTGTAATTCAGAGGGGCAATGAGCTTCCAAGAGAACTGACTAAATGGAATGAAAGCAACAGAGAAAATATGTCACCTGCAGGTAGGAACTATTTCTTTTTCTACGTCTCTAGTCCACAGGGACCACTCTAGCTGAACAGCAGTTATAGGGTGGACTGCATGTGCCCTTCTAATTGTTGAAGCAGAAGCCTCCGACAGACCCACGTATTTTATTTTCCCTTCTTCAACTAGCTTCTTCAGTTCACCCATCTTCAATAAAGCATCAACGAGAAAACTACTTATTTTGCAGGATCTCCAACAAGCTTAGACTACATCCAGATTGAACAATAACGGATTTTGTCAAATCCCGAGCTTTTGCAGAACGAAATTGCTTAAAATGGAAGACTATGGTGAGATTGTACAAGAGAATCAGTGCAAAGAAAGCAAAAACATGAAAAGAAGCATGTGCGGTTCTGATCAATCTCCTACAGAGGGATTAGATCCGATAATAAACCAGCAGAGAAAAAATTGGGCGAAAAGGCTGAAAGAATCAAACCGTCACTTCAATTGGCACTCGCGTATCGACTCGATGCTGGTAATATAGGTCGATACAGTCGACATCGAGGCGCTTCAAGCTCGCCTCACAAGCAGCCCTAACATGCGCTGGATCGCCTCGCACCTCCATCTTTCCATCGCAGAAGGAGAACGCGAACTTTGTGGCCAGCTCAACCTTCTCCCTCACTCCCCCTTTCAAGGCCTGGCGGAAATCGCAAAACATAAATAAAACCCATAAATAATTTGAGCTCTCGCCCTAGAAGCGCGCCCAATCCCTGGACGATCAACAAATCGATTGCCGAAACGAAAAAACAGAAACAACAGTAACAAGTATCAATCCAACAGACAGACCTTGCCAATAAGGATTTCATTGGTGAACGGACCATACAAATCAGACGTGTCGAGGAACGTGACGCCGGAATTCACGGCGTGGTGGATGAGAGCGATCATGTCGGGCTTGGGTTTGGGAGAGCCGTAGAAAGCGGACATGCCCATGCATCCCAGCCCCTGAGCTGACACCTCCAGGCCTTGAGAACCCAGCTTCATCCTCCCCACAGTAGCAGTCGCCATTGTCGAATCTCGGACTCGCAGTTGCGGATGGGGTGAGGTAGCCTGAAGATCCAGAGAGCTGTCTGGGCTATACAGACGGCCGAGGCGCGGGGGAAAAGTCATTTTAAGACACACCTTGGTCAAATCAATTAAAATAATACTCAAACAATTTGATTTTTAGATAAACATGTGAGAGGGTGTCCAAAAATTTATATTCAATTAAATTTAAATTACAATACTACAAAAAAAAAAAACATTATACAATATTACAAACAGTTCAAATATTGATTTGAAAAATTACGTTGGTACGTACAATTTATCACAAACATCAATAAATTAAAAAACATTAATGTTATGTTGTCCTTGAACTCCACCCCGCACTCAAAAAAGAGTATGCTTATACTACCATTTGTCGAACAGATCACCTCACCTCGAGCGTGTATATGTATTAAAAAACAATTCTTATGTTCATAATACTATAAAGAAATAAATTAAACATTAATATGAAAAAATGCATTAATAAAATGTCACCTTTAAACTAAAAACACATATTTCGAGCCATATCAGGCACCTCGTGTGTTGGATTGACGTGTTATTAATTTTTACATGTCATAGATGATTTATAGATCATTGTCCTGAAGTATCAAGTCAATTCGAGCATATTTCCTCTGTTTTAAGTATGTGGTGTGTGTTTTGATCTAAAATGCCAAATTTAAACTGAAAACATACATTTCAAGTCATATCGAGCACAATGTAAGTCGAATTAATGTGAAGTTGATTCATACACGTCACAAAATGAATTATGAATCATTATCATCAAGTATCAAGACAATCTAAACACATTTGCTTGGTTTTAAGTATATGACGTGTGTTTTGAACTAAAATGACAATTTTAAATAAAAACATGCACTTTGAGTCAAACTGGATACCCTAGCGTGTCTAATTGTGGTACAACTAATTCCTACACATCACAAATTATTTATAGATCGTTTTCCTCAAATTTCAAGACAATACGAGCGTGTTTTCTAGGTTTTCAGTGTGTGACAAACGTTTTTAACAAAAATGTCAATTTTAAACTAAAAATACGCACTTTGAGTCATATCGGTTACACCGTGTGTGAGATTGATATGCATCTGATTCATACATGTCACAGATGACTTATGGATCATTGTTCTAAAGTATCAAGAGAATCTGAGCGCGTTAGCTTGGTTTTCAGCAAATGACACATGTTTTTAACTAAAATGTCATTTTTAAACTGAAAACACTCGTTTCGAGTTATATAAGTACTAGTAGAAATAGTGGCTTTAACGCCGAAGATATGGCGTCAGTTTTTTATAAATCGTTGAAAATTTTATTTACAGGAAAATTTTGGCGCCGGTTTTAACGTAAATCGGCGCAATTTTTTTTTGGTTTTTGGTTGTCAATTTTTTACAATAACCGACGCTGCAAATGAAAAAAAAAATTCGACGTCGGTTTTCCTAATAACCGACGCTGAAAAGTTTTAAAAAAAAATACAAGATCGAGAGACCCTCATTTTTTTAGAACTTTGAAACCGCTCTCGACTCGCTACGAGCCCGATGACGGTGACCCGGTGATCCCAATGACAATTGTTGTTTATTTTCTTCGATATTTATCACCATTTCACGATCTGTGGTCTCAATTATTCATCCTCTGTCATTATTCCATCTTTCACGGAAGTATTTCTCTTCGCAAACCGTTTTTCGACCGACCATCATCCGTGGTTTGAATTTCTTTCTTTGTTCTTGTTTATTGTTCATTTCTACAAACATTTTTATTAGATCTTGCAGTGTTTGTTCTTCCAACGAATTTGAAGGAGCAAGTTCAAATTAGGGATTCATTTTCCTTGGTGAAATCCGAATTTTGTAATTTTTTTTAATTTTGAAGTTAAATTATTTATCATTTAGTTATATTGTTGAGTTATTGTTTCAATTATTTGTATGTCGTTGATTTTTATTTATAAATGTTGTTCTTAAAGTTTGTTTATTTTGATAAATTTTTTATTTAATGAAATTATCAAATGGTCGTGATGATATATATTGATAAATGTTTTTGTGAATCAATGATATGTAAAATATATTTCTTTCATATTTTTGTTTTAACATTGTGATGTGTGTTAAATATTGATTAATGTTTTGATGAAACTTTTACGATAAAGTGGTCGAACTTGATCTATGATGGGATGCTAGGAGAGGTTATGGATAAATATACTATTTAATTATATTAGATAACCAAGGATAAGTGGATGTTAGTCAGCCGATGATGATGAATGTATATGAATTTATAATAGGAAAAAGAGAAAAATAGTGGCAGTTAAATAAATTCACTTAAATCATGTGGTTTGAAATTGAATTTTTGTTTTTTATATTTTCTTAATAATGATGGTCTGAATAGTTGGACTGAAATGTCGAAATGATCTTGTGACTTGATAAATAATATTATGATAATTTCTAATGGGTGGTCGATGTGATTTTATATAATTATATGGTAAACTATTTGTTAGGACCAATAGGGGTCTATATACCCTGAGAGGGGGGGTGAATCAGGGTATAAATATTCTTTTTCAAAGTTCTTCCTGCCCCACTGGATCTTGACCTCTTTGTTACAAGGGTCACTTTGTTTGCACTTGTGTGTATGTTATGATCACTTACTTTCTCCGTTATCTGATGGTGATGCTTTAAATGCAATGCAGGAAAATTAGCAGGCAGACACAGAGATTTTTACTTGGTTCACCGCAAAGGGCTACGTCCAAGGAGCATACGCCGACAAGTTGCCGGTCATACCAATTCCACTAGACTTCAATAGCTGTGGATTACAATGTTCGGGCTAGATCACTTCTATGCCCAGGCTCACTGCCTATACAAAGTTTAGGGTCAGCTCACTGCTTTCCCAAGGGTCACTCCCTATTTCTCTCTCTCTGGCTCACTACCGGTGGAGAGGATCACCTTCTTCCTCTTCCTAAGCTCACTGCTCTTGGAAGGGAATCCAATCACAGTTTATAGACCTGTAGGTCTCTTCATTTCCATTAAGGAATGCATCTTTTTCTGTATGTAGATGCTCTGTTGAAGTTCAACTTTCATCCGTAGATGAATACCTCTTTGCCTCTGAACACTGGGCAAACTACCTTTGGAAAGACCTCCGCAAAGCACTCAACTTCGCTAGGCTCCCAATTTCGTGAAGCTCAACAAGCCTTCGCGAAGCTCCTGCCTTTTCGCGAAGCTCTCTCGCGAAGCACTCCCGCGAAGCTCAACTCATTGCAAAGCAACTTCTCTCGCGAAGCTCACTGAGCCAACGCGGAGCACACAACTTTCGCAGAGCTACAATAGCCGCCGCGAAGCTCCTCTTTCACGAAGCACACCGGCTCCGCGAACTACCTTCGCAAATCGAGAGTGAATGATCTTCTATGAAAATGCTCTCTGCTTCGCTCGAAGGGGTCAGCCTCTATTTATAGGCAATTCCACCGACCCTCGTCCCTTCCGCGCGAAGTCAACGCCACGTCATCTCAAATCGCGAAGCTCCAAAGATTCCGCCGGAATTCTGTCCAAATCGTGAAGCTCCACGGCACTTTGCCGTTTCGCGAAGCTTGACGTAGTCGCGAAGAATCACCGTCAACATACCTTTGCAACTTCGCCGCGAAGCTCCCTCGCGAATCCCAACATTCCTTCGCGCCTTCGCCGCGAAGCTCCCTCGCAAAGCCCTTCACCGCCGCGATGCGCTTCAACTCTGCCGTTCGCGAAGCTTGACGTAATCACGAAGCATCACTGCCACCATTCTTCTGGTCTTCGCGATTTCCAAACCATGCATCCTATCTTCGCGAAATTCATGCCTTTGCCATATGAAATTATGCTCTTCATGAAAATCCACTTTTCGCGATGCTCACCAAACTCCAAATTTTGGACCCCAAAAATTTGGCAAACACTGGGAAACAGCGCCACCTTGTACTGCTCTTTTGTACCGCCTCCAAACACTGGGAAACGGTACCACCTTGTGCTGCTCTTTTTGTACCGCCTCCAGATCGTCCTTTCCTTTGTCATCGTTCTTTGTCAACAAGGATTGTCAACAAATTCTTGGGAACTCGACAAATATCCATGAAAACCTGCTTTGTCAACAAACACAACCAACCCAAAAATACTGCAATGTTACCTTGAGGGATTTTTTCCCAACAATCTCCCCCTTTGGGTTTGTTGACAACTCTTCACAACTTTGCTCAGAATTATTTTCTGCATGTTGATACCTCACTGAGTCTTCTTCCAGTTGCTACCACCATTCGCCTCTTGCGATTCTGATAGTGTTCAAGGATTTACTTAACACGTACTCTAAGTCCACTTGAGCAATGCTCGGCGTGAGAAACAAGAGTAGTATGAAAAGTTCATCAATAAATCACTTCATGTCAGACCCCAATTGTCGATTCCACCCTGATACCAATTCTTAAATTGATACCAATTGTTGAACCACACTGATACCAATTGGTGAATTCTTAAGTTGATACCAATTGTTGATAGCTGGACACCGTCTCACACCATTCCAACACCACTGTTCTGCTTTTATCACGATCCTCAGCTGTCGTGATTTCTATTCTTTGATCGATCACTTCTAGCATCGTCTGATTTCATACTCTCCCCCTTTCTCATTGCTCCCCCTTTCTGGCTGCTCCACCTGTCAGCTTCTCCCCGTATCAATTATGATTTATCAACTCTCCGCACTGTATCCCCCTTGAACAAACACTATTTTCTCCTCCTTCAACAAACACTTTTCTCCCCCTTTGTCAACGAACCCAAAGGCCACGCCTTTGTAGTCTGTAACAGAGTAGAGAACACATATCAGCATATTAGGGAAAAACACACCATACCTCGGGGAGAGGGGGGGTTCCACATCCACACTATTTTAAGTGCGGGGAATCGACTGAACTCCCAGAGCCAGTTGATGCCTCTCAAAAGCTTCCTTGGGTAAGGCCTTTTTCAGAATGTCTGCAACCTATAGCTCTGTAGGCACATACTCCAACTTCACGATTCCCTGCTCAACTTTCTCCTTGATAAAATGATACTTTATCTCAATGTGCTTTGTCCTTGAGTGATGGACAGGATTTTTTCTTAGATTTATAGCACTTGAGTTGTCGCACTGGATTCTGATCGGAGACTTCACTTCAACTCCCATATCTTCAAGCTGCTGCTTCATCCACAATAAGTGTGTGCATGCTTGAGTGGCCTCAATATACTCAGCTTCTGCGGTGCTCAAAGAAATGCAATCTTGCTTTTTGCTAAGCCAAGAAATACACAATTCACCAAGATAGAAAGCACCACCTGACGTTGATTTCCTATCATCCGCTGAACCGACCCAGTCTGCATCAGTATATCCCAATAACTCTGTCTGAGATTTGTCATTATATGTCAAACCGAAATCCACCGTGATCCTGATACACCGAAGTATTCTTTTCACTATAATTATGTGGATTTCTTTGGAATTACTCTTATATCTCTCTGCTTGGCATGTGGCGAAAACAATATCAGGCTTTGGTGCGGTCATGTACAACAACCTGCTGATAATCTGCTTGTTTTCAGTGAGATTAACTACCTTGCTACTGTCATCTTTTAATGATTTCATCCGAGTAGAAACCGGAGTCTTCATCTCCTTGGAATTTTCCATTCCAAATCATTCCAAAGAATCCTTGGCATACTCGGATTGAGAAATGAATGTTTCATTCCTGCCTTGTGTAACTATGCTTCATCTGATCTTCCAAATATTATGTCTTCTTCCTTGACCAGCGTCACCATCCTTTGATTACTATTGTTGTTGAACTTTGCACACTAGTCATGCTTTGTTTCGAATCATTGTGCCATATTCATTCATCTTATTGTGAAAGACCCATTTAGTCCCAATGACGTTCTTATCTACTAGCCTCGAAACAATCTTCCACTTCTGATTCTTCTCAATCTGATCTATCTCTTCATTCATGGATGAACCCAGTTTTCATCATTAGCTGCATCAGCAATGCATTTCAGCTCAACCTAAGATAGAAAAGATGCATGCTGTAGTGATTTTATTTCCCTTTTCTGAACTGGAGCTGCCTGATCACCAATGATATTCTGTCTATCAATTTTAGCTCATCTCTTTGGCATCCTTGTAGACACACACTTGAATTTTCTCTTGCATCTTCTTAGTATCCTGAAAGCAGTCAGTTGATACCACATTGTTAGAACAAAATAGATAATCATGAAAACCCGTGTGTTGCTTCTTTTACACCAATCATTCTTCATGAGCATAAACATTCATCCTTCATATCAGATTGAGATCATGCATCTGATTAGGATATAGAATGCTCCCCCTGTGTTATGCAACTCTTCCAGTTGTTAGGCCCAATAGTTTAGACCCATAACACGTCTTTTCCTCCTGCATCATTTGTTCTCATCTTCCACTCATATTTGAGTCATTAAAAAAATCTCTAAGCCTACTGAGTTGAAGCTCTGTGTAGGAAATAAGAGATAAAGTTAATAACACAATCACTTCCTATTGTGCTCTGTTGCTCCCTTTCTTCATCAACTCTAGTACCTAATTTGAATCAATTGAAATTCTAGAGCAAATCACTTCTCCACTTCGCATCCTTAGATGCCACTACCCCATGGATCGTATCTCCCTAAAACCTGAAACACATGAATCATCAGTTAATAGAATTTAAATATATAGGGAGAGGGGGTTGTTGTTTCTCAAATCCTCAAAACGAGGATAGTGGTTGATCCTGACGGGTCAACCCTTTGATTTTTTCTTGGAGGGCATCACACTCCTTTCTTGCTTCCTCCAGCTGCCTAGCCAACTTCAACTGTTCTGGCCATATGACTAGGCATTCATTTCCTACTTCTTGAGCCTTTTTCTGATATGTAGATTCTATAGGCTTGGCCTTGCTCACCATTTGGGGTTTAAACCCACTAGTACACATTTCCTTCTTTGGTTTTCCACCAAAATTCCATTTTCCTTGATTATTTCTTTGAGTAGGAATCTCTTTTCTTTCCATCTTCCCTTGCTTCTTCCACTATTGCAAGGATCTTGCACCTTCCTCCACTTTTCTCCTATTTTGCATTGTTGGTGGGTCCTCCACTAAACGTCCATTCTTCTTACTCTCAGCTGTAGTGTTTCCTCCCTTTTTCTTCCAGATTTGATCATGTTCTTTCTTAGGGGCGGCTGTGAGTGTGATAGATGAGGTGACTGATACACCTTTCGTTCAGCTCTATATGATTCCCCTGAGGCTCTAAGCCTATTCTCAAACTTACCACATTGTCTCCCAGTGTAGAATTTCTCATTATGCATCACTGGGGATGAGAATCTCCTTTCGAGTCCCTTTCCATTTCTTGCTTTCTTCTTGCTGCAATGTCTTGCCAAATGCCCATAATTAGAACATATAAAACATTTTCTATTAAAGGAATACCTCATTTCATCACTTCTCTGCTGAGATTTTGATGCAACTTGTTTTCTTCTTCTGGAATCGATCTCCTGAGCTTCCTGACACATACTCATGGTGTGTCCCATCCTTCCACAGTAATAGCATCTGATAAATGTTCTCCTTTGAGAAACTCTTCTCTTTGATTTATCATGATGCTTCTTCTTATTCTCAGATTTAGTAATGTCTCTATTTTCACAGCCTGAAATGTATTCCAGAGCCTCTGAACAGAAGCTTGATGTGTGGCCATGAATCCCACAGAAATAGCACATGTCATCACTACTTTTTGTATCTGTCCTTTTAGGCCCATCTCTAGCACCTATAGGATTTCTTTCCCATCTAGAACTGTTCACAACTCTCTTTCTATCTTGCACGGGAGGGGATTCATCAAATCCGATACCAGCTTTTCCGAAACTTGCTGGTCTTTGAGCTGAGAAAATATTCTGTTGTTTCTCTTCAGAAATAGCATACCTATTCTTCATTTTATCATCACTTGTCGAAGGATGATCAAATAGAAAGTGTAAGGCATCCTTCATTTTTGGCATTCCTTTAGCATTGGATTTCTCCACATCCTTCTTTACTGATTCTAGCTCCTCTTCCAACTTTTTAATCTTCGTCTCCCTTGATTCAAGTTGGACATCCAGTTCTTTCTTGAGAAGCTTCCCGCTACTCACCTCATCTTCTAGTTCCTGTGTGAGCCTTTTCACCATTGCACTTTGCTTCACTACATTCAATTTTTCCTCAGAAACATATTTAGAGACATATTCATTCTCTTGTTGTAGGCATCGATTCTTCTGAACTTCTTCAGACAAATGTGCTGCTAGATCATCATTTCTAGATTTTAGATTCTGTACTTCATCTAACTTTTGATTCTCTTCATAATCATCATCCTTTTGTTTTCCTTTCATTTTAGTCATCTTTTGTAGTTCATTGGCATGAGAATCATTCTTCTCTGTTAGGTCAGTGACTATGTCAATAAGCCTTTGATTTAAGCCTCTTAGCTTGTTGACCTCAATCTCCAATACTTTGATCCTGATATCTTTGGATTTGACTTCTTCGGTGTTTCTAACGTCAATTGGAATATCAGGTTCTTCGATGCACTTGACTTGATCTTTCACTTTTCTATTCAAGCCATCGATCTCCCTTTTCTGTTCTTCAATCTTAATCTTATACTCACAAACTGATTCTGAGTTCTCTGGTGCTGATAACTTGAGTTTCTCAATTTTATCCATCAACTCAGACTTCTCTTCTTCCTGCTGCTTCATATAGACTTTGGCATCACGAACCACTTTGTTAGCTTTCTTGGTTTTGGCTCTCCAAACATCTATCTCTTCAAGAGCAGCCTCTAACTCAGCTTTCATATCTATTCTTCCTTCAATTCTTTCTTCATCATCATCACATGTTTCAATATCACATTGAAGTTCATGTACTTCACTCATTCCTGCATCATGCTTGAGTGAATCAATCTTTTCCCTGTCAGATTCATCCAGACCTTCCTTCAGCAAACTGTTTGATTCTTTTAATTGAATCACACTTTTTCCATACACACTTCCACACTGAGGAATACCACCTGACTTCTGCTTCTTCTTGGATGTTTTTCCCTTTTCCATGGCTCACTGAGATAAGAGCAGACTGATTCTTTAAACACACAGATCTACTACACCAAGTCAGAGAAAACAAATCTGATAAAAGCAACCTATCCCTATGATACCAATTGTTAGGACCAATAGGGGCCTATATACCCTGAGAGGGGGGTGAATCAGGGTATGAATATTCTTTTTCAAAGTTCTTCCTACCCCACTGGATCTTGACCTATTTGTTACAAGGGTCACTTTGTTTGCACTTGTGTGTATGTTATGATCACTTAATTTCTCCGTTATCTGATGGTGATGCTTTAAATGCAATACAGGCAAATTAGCAGGCAGACACAGAGATTTTTACTTGGTTCACCGCAAAGGGCTACGTCCAAGGAGCATACGCCGACAAGTTGCCGGTCGTACCAATTCCACTAGACTTCACTAGCTGTGGATTACAATGTTCGGGCTAGATCACTTCTATTCCCAGGCTCACTGCCTATACAAAGTTTAGGGTCAGCTCACTGCTTTCCCAAGGGTCACTCCCTGTTTCTCTCTCTCTGGCTCACTGCCGGTGGAGAGGATCACCTTCTTCCTATTCCTAAGCTCACTGCTCTTGGAAGGGAATCCAATCACAGTTTATAGACCTGTAGGTCTCTTCATTTCCATTAAGGAATGCATCTTTCTCTGTATGTAGATGCTCTGTTGAAGTTCAACTTTTATCTGTAGATGAATACCTCTTTGCCTCTGAACACTGGGCAAACTACCTTTGGAAAGACCTCCGCAAAGCACTCAACTTCGCTAGGCTCCCAATTTCGCGAAGCTCAACAAGCCTTCGCGAAGCTCCTGCCTTTTCGCGAAGCTCTCTCGCGAATCTCTCTCGCGAAGCACTCCCGCGAAGCTCAAATCATTGCAAAGCAACTTCTCTCGCAAAGCTCACTGAGCCAACGCGGAGCACACAACTTTCGCGGAGCTACAATAGCCGCCACGAAGCTCCTCTTTCACGAAGCACACTGGCTCCGTGAACTACCTTCGCAAACCGAGAGCGAATGATCTTCTATGAAAATGCTCTCTGCTTCACTCGAAGGGGTCAACCTCTATTTATAGGCGATTCCACCGACCCTCGTCCCTTCCGCGCGAAGTCAATGCCACGTCATCTCAAATCGCGAAGCTCCAAAGATTCCGTCGTAATTCTGTCCAAATCGTGAAGCTCCACGGCACTTTGCCGTTTCGCGAAGCTTGACGTAGTCGCGAAGAATCACCGTCAACATACCTTTGCGACTTCGTCGCGAAGCTCCCTCGCAAATCCCTTCACCGCCGCGATGCTCTTCAACTCTGCCGTTCGCGAAGCTTGACGTAATCGCGAAGCATCACCGCCACCATTCTTCTGGTCTTCGCGATTTCCAAACCATGCATCCTATCTTCGCGAAATTCATGCCTTTGCCATATGAAATTATGCTCTTCATAGAAATCCACTTTTCGCGATGCTCACCAAACTCCAAATTTTGGACCCCAAAAATTTGGCAAACACTGGGAAACGACGCCACCTTGTACTGCTCTTTTGTACCGGCTCCAAACACTGGGAAACAGCGTCACCTTGTACTGCTCTTTTTGTACCGCCTCCAGATCGTCCTTTCCTTTGTCATCGTTCTTTGTCAACAAGGATTGTCAACAACTTCTTGGGAACTCGACAAATATCCATGAAAACCTGCTTTGTCAACAAACACAACCAACCCAAAAATACTGCAATGTTACCTTGAGGGATTTTTTCCCAACACTATTTTTTTAAAAGGTTATTCAATCATTGATATAATATTGTGATTTGGATATAATTTGATAATGTGATATGATAAATATAACTAAATTATATATTATTGATGTAATTATTGTGGTCTATCACATTGATGTTATATTTTGATATTTATGTGGTATGAAGGCATGTCGTATTCCTTGAGGTATGTTGTATTACCTATTGATGATGTTGTGAGAACCAAGACTTTATAATTTGATTACCAATCATTTTTATTGAATGTGTTTTTTAAAATTTATCTGTTTATATATATATATATATTTAAATGTTTATATGTTTTTATATATTCACTGATCATATTGCGATTTCAGGTATTAAATGGGTCGTAATTGGATAAATTTATGAAGAACCACTAGTGAATATGAAAAAGGAGTTGATGAATTCTTGGAATTTGTTAAACGAAATCTTCAAAACATAGATTTTATTTTCTATCCATGTGTAAAGCGTTTGAATATGAGAAAGTTAAACTCTAGAGGAATCAAGGATCATCTCATTTTCTATGGTTTTACCCTTAATTATACACGTTAGATTTGGCATGGTGAAATAATTGAAAATTCAACATCTAATGTTGATGAAAATATTCATAATGATGTAGAGGATCATATTGAAAAATTAATTCATGATTTAGGTGTTGAAACCAACGAAAAAATAGCAATTATTGAATGATTTTATGGAGATTCTGAGAAACCATTATTCCCATGTTGTAGTAAATATACAGTGTTATATATATTTTTGAGATTAGTTAACTTGAAATCAAGAAATGGGTGGAGTGATAAAAAGTTTCCCCAACTTACTTGAGCTTTTAAAAGAGCTACTTCCAGAAGGTAACAGGCTTCCAGATTCTAATTATGAGGCGAAGAAAATATTATGCCTAATGATATTGGGGTATAAAAAGATACATTCTTGTCCCAAAGATTGTGTGTTGTATAAAAAAGAATATGAATATTTATCAAGTTGTGCTTCATGTGGGACATCATGCTATAAGATAGGTGAAAAGGTCAACTCAGATTCATTCTCAGGTACTAACATCTAACCTCATGAAAAATAAATTTTTTACTTTCTAATGACATCATCCAATAATTCTTTCATTCAATTCTGATAATTCAACTATGATTCATTCTTAGGTACAAGAATTAAAGCTCCTGCTAAATCAATTTGGCACCTTCCAATAATTCCTCATTTTAAGCATATATTTGTAAATTCATTGATGTAAAATGGTTAAGACGACATTCATATGAGCACATCTCTGATGGTGACTTATGTCACCCTACTGATTCACCACAGTGGAAGAGATTTGATAAACAGTTTTGTGATTTTGGAAGTGAAGTTAGAAATCTCAGAATGAGATTGTGTACTGATGGAATGAATCCACATCAGAGCCTAAGTAGCTAAATAGTTCATGGTCTCTTTTGTTGGTAGTTTACAACTTGTCCCCACTGTTGGAGTTGGTACCCTAGAACCAACTTCTATGTACTTTATGATAACTTATATTCATCTTTTTCTAATATCAATAAAATCTTTATCACATCATGATTGTTTTTATGCGTAACATTGGATGCGATAATGTCCAAAGAGTAGCCACCATACTAAAAGGTCATAGCAGTTCCCCTCTATGATGATAACCTGGAAGTGCTATGACATTATTCTTAGATATATGTTCTATGGTCGGATGATATCATTTGAGGGACACAAATAATAGAGGATATTAGGGGTGGAGACTCATAAGACTTTGAGGAACCTTCTCACGATGTACGCCCATGGTGTTATCGAGTAGGATATTATGATAATGAGACCCGACAGTAGGAAATCCACATTTATATGTGTAATTGGATGCTCCTATCTATGGACATTTATATTGGTACTTATACTTTAATATTATTATTAATAGATATTACGAGTCATGTACTTTGATGTGTTGATGAAAACTATGATGAAAAATGTTCTCGGTGAGGTAGGATACATTGGGTGCGTCATGAGTAACATCACATTAATGAATAATGTGAGAAATGATTTATCCTTTATATTCACTAACAAAAGTTAATATCTCAGGTCCTTTGATGGAAATGATATATCCTAAATAAATCCATGTCCATGGTGTTTTATAGGAAAGTTCTATTTTCATAAATTCAAAGAAAGAGATATCGAGCATATAGGTTGATAGCACTGGCATGTAACCTAATCGATTAGAGATATTGTGATAAAGAGATTATATTACATAGTAAACGTTCGTATGATGTGACATATCGTTGCAACATTAACTTCTTTCTCTATGGGTGCCTTGATGTGTTGCTAGATGCTAACCTTGGACTTTAGGCTACTCTGCCTAATGCCACTAAAAAAGAGGCATAGAGGGTCACACACTGAGTGTATATAGAATCTCAGTTAAATAATTTATTATTTAACAAGTTGAATAAATATTATTCTCAGTCGTGGTTTAATAATTATTCACGTATACCTAATTGTATTTATTCTATCACTAGTTATTCAAGAGAATATAATATGTGAGGAATAATTAATAAATATTGAGGAGGATTGGTAGACCGAGTTTAATGGTCCAGTGAGAAATAATAATATTGAATATTATTTGATTAAAAAATATTTAACTGTAACTCAGAAATTAAGTACATGTCAAGAAATAATAATATTTCAATTATTATTTGACATGGGGGTTTCGCTAGGATTAATGAAATAATTAAAGGCACATGTGAAAATTATTTTATTATTACCCTAGTGAAATAAATGCCTGGTTATATTATTATCTCATTAGCCAAGGGAAAGTGAAGCGATGCCTATTCAGTTGTGCACAACATTTTGGAGAAAACCTCTCAAGTCTAGAGAGTTCTTTCTTCTCCAAGAACTCTCTCAAGAGCGAGGGTGATCCTCCTCCACCAGATCAAGGAGAATGCTTTGGAATCAGTTTTTAAGGCAATCAAAGGTGGATGATGCAATCAAAACAATCTTCCATGCTAGAACCAGAAGACTCCTTCGGCGATGTCTGGTGATTCATGGAACACATGTGGATCACCACAAGAGTAGATATACTGTTGATCTCAACAACGCAATGACGGTGCACTACAGATCTATGGTCAGACACATCAACGAAGAAAGAATAAACCTGGGAGGTAATTATTATTTAATTAAATTAATTATAAACAATATATGTTGATCCTCTATATTGGTTCTATGTTTCTATTCCTTTGTCTTATCTCTTTGATTCAATTATACAGATCATGACATTCATCTTTGCATAGATCCCATATTGTTCATTGAATATGGCAAAAAATCAAAGTTGGGAACCGTCCCTCCCGCGCTTCTGCTACACCTGGAACCTACAAATGTTATCAGAGGGGGTATATTATTGTTTATAATTATTTAAATTCATTTGTGATTTACGCACTCATAATTTAGTTTTTCAATTCAAGTTTAATCATTCGTTTAATCTGAATTATGAGATCTATTTCTTCATCCATCATTTCTTGAAAATCTAACATAAATGATCAATTTTATGATTAAAATAAAATTGAGGAAATCATCTAGAGGTGCCAAGGATTCTGCCTGGATAACACAGTAGTGCATGTTGTGTAATTGGAGTTACATGTCGTGTAGTTCTGATCAATGCACCAGGAGTTAATTCGGTAATTACTCAACCCATGTGCATTAAAGACACATGTTGTAGTTAATTCTTACACCGCATGTTGACCGAGAAAGACTGACACACAGTCATCCAGACTACACGTCGTGTGGCCCACTAGACATGGTGTGTAGTCCCTTGTGGGTTAGGCGCGGGTTGTGTATCCCATACATAGCTTATCCAACCGGTGACTATGTAACGCGGAGTCAATACGACATGTGGCCCACTAGACACACCGTGTACTCTAAGAATTCTGAAGTACTCCTCACACGCCGAGTCCCTAGGCGTTTACTTCGGATAGACAGTGAAGGTAGTACATGCTGTGTATATCAGATCTACAAACCATGTAATTTTACCAAATTACGCAGAATTAAAACTTTAATATCTACATAATGTTCAGATCTGTATATCATATATAAGTTGTATTACAATTATTATTCTACATGCATTAAAGCATGACATGTTACTAAAAAGGCATGTAATTTGTGTAATCATCTGTGAAGTACACATCATGAAAGTACATGACAATTTGTGCATGATATATGTCGCAAAGAATAAAGTGTATATAAGTATAATAAATGTTGATTAGATTTGGACAGGTATTCACCGAGTTACCTCCAAGTTACATTTATGTACAAGGTTAATTTTAAATGAATTTTAATCCGTTTAAAATTATAATGGATGAGAATCTCAAGGAAATCCAGAAAAAGATTAAGATAAAAGGATTTATTAATTAAAGATAATAATTAATCGATTTGAGTGTGATTTATCTTAAATAAGAATGATTAACGAATTGAATGCTAGTTTTATTAAATGTGTAATTCGTTGCAAGCATGTGGATGATCATGAGCTACAATAGACCTTTGTAAGTGATTGGTTTCCTTTTAATTTATTATTAAATTAAATTATTGGCATGTGTGCCTTCTCTCCTCATTAATATGTAGGGCCTTAGTGAACATGGTTTCTTGTATGTAAAACCCTTTTTACCCCTCACCTGTGTGTGAGTAAAATCATATGTAATGGATGGAGCACCCAATCTAGTGAAGGAGGTTCAAGTTAGGATCTGAGGTGAAACCAATCCAAGGAGATACAAAGGTGGACAAGTGGAAAATTGTAAAAAAAACTTTAAATGGTTCAAGGTGTTTCTCCCCTAGGTCAGTGGTTAGTTTATCAATCGCTAGATAAACTAAGCATTAGAATAAGATCATGATCATACCCTTTATTTTATATCTGTCAGTTTCATGGTTATTCATTATGGATGTTTTTTCATGATCACATAATTAATGAATTAACTATCATGAAATATGGAACTAAAATAAACTTTCTTATGCATAAATATTATCTAAGACATGGTTAATAACTTAATCATATCCCATTTAATATTAACAAGCATGTGAAAAGATAATAATTGGAAATTTATGCATAAAGGATAAAACCCCTCAATAAAATATTATGTCATTATAGCCTTTCATTACTTCAGTTAGAGTCGAACCATAGTTCAAAGTGCTTGACCAACCAAAGTTGGGGTGCTTTCAATTATCAGGGAATTCTAATTTGAGGTTTTGGGTTGACTTAATTTGGTTGACATCAAGGGTTGACTATAAAAATAGGACTTGGTGTAACTGAGAGATAAAAGTTGAGGAAATCTAAATTAATTATTTCAGTATTGGGGAGTCCAATCAAAGGATCAAAGAACTACGAGTTAATGCAGTTGGCATTTGGAATTCCTACCTAAAACCTTTCAAGTTTCTTGACCAACCAAAGTTGGGGTAATAAGAAAGGGAATATGGATCCTTGCCACTTGAATGTCCAAGAAATAGGATATTCCAAAGCCAATGGTGATGGATATTGGGTTTCAATAAAATAGTGGGAGACTAATAAATATAATATTTATTTATTTGTCTAATTTATCAAATAAAGTATTAAATCTCTGCTCATCTTATTTGTATAAACAACATCAAAAATGGAATCAAACATATTGTTGCAATCCATACTCGAGAAGGAAACCCTTCTCACCGACACTAATTTCTAGGAGTGGAAAAGGTACCTACGAGTCATCCTTATCCATAAAAGGAAACCATATGTGCTAGAAGAACCTTTATTAGTTTCTCCTAGAAATGAGGCGAGTGATGAAGATCTCTCTCTATATGAGAAATTTTTTAATGATGCTACAAATGTTCAGTGCTTCATACTATCATCAATGTCCAATGAGGTATTTAAGCAATATGAGAAAATGGATTCCTATAGCATGATGTATCACCTTAGGGATCTCTATCAAGAGAAGGTGAGACAAGAGAGGTATGCGATCTCCAATGCTTTGTTCATGACTAGGCTTGGAGAGTCTGCGCCAGCTGGGCCTCATGTAGTCAATCTAATCGGCTACATTGAGTGTCTGGACATCTTAGGGATTAAATTCCTAGATGAGTTGAATATAGATCTCATACTTTCATCACTGCCCAAGGCCTTCTCTAGTTTTATTGTGAATTATAATATGAGAAATAATGATAAGAGATTGTCAGAACTTTTGGCCTTGATTCGCCAAGTGGATAAGGACATGGGGTGTGACAAACTCACAGTACTTATGGTGAATAGGAAGAGTAAGGACAAGGAAAATGGGCCTAAGACTTATAAATATTATAAAGCTCCTGAGCACCATCCGACCAAGAAAAAGAAGATCCAAAGGTAGGGTAAGGAAAAAGAGGCAGTATGTTTTGCATGTGGCAAGTCTGGACACTGAAAGAGGAAATGCACCCAGAGGAAAGGGGAATCCAATGGTGTGTTTGTTATCTAGTGAAATCATTCCATTCCTACCATTGGGTATTAGATACATCTTGTGGTGCTCACATATGTATTCAAATGCAGGAACCAAGTAGATTTAGGAAAATTTCCATAGGAGAGGTGGATTTGTGAGCTGTCAATGGTGCGAGGCTAGCTACTATTTACATTGATGACTACCACCTTTTATTGCTGGTGGGAATGATTTTAGTTTTGTATGATTGTTATTATGTACCTACTGTTACAAAAAACATAATTTTTGTATCAAGTTTAGATACGGATGGGTTTATTTTCAAGTTCGGAAATAAAAGTTGTTTCTTTTATAAGGATAACATATGTTATGGTATGACACATTTAAATAACAACCTATATGTATTAAATTACAAAAACCAATTGTTTGCAATTGATAACGAATCAAGTTCACAAGAATCATATAACATCCAGTTGTGGCATCGCCGTCTTGGTCATGTAAATGAGAAGCGTCTAACAAAGCTCTATCAAGATTGTTATTTAGACTCTTCTGAGCTAAAACCACTTGATAGATGTCATGTTTGCTTACAAGGGAAAATGACCAAACCACCATTTTATGGATATGGTGAAAGGTCTATATAGATTCTAGTACTAGTACACACTGATGTGTGTGGACCATTTCTAGTAGAAGCTATAGGTGGATATTCTTACTTCATAAATTTTACTGATGACTTGAGTAGATATGGATATATTTACTTAATGAGGTATAAGTCAGTTTCCTTTAAGAAATTCATGGAATTAAAGAATGAATTAGAGAATCGACTTGGTACGAAGATAAAGAAGCGTAAATCGGATCGGGGTGGAGAATATCTTAACCAAGAATTAATTGACTTTCTACGGGAGTTTGGGATTCTATCTCAACTCACTCCACCATATACAACATAGTGGAATGGTGTTGGTGAAAAGAGGAACCATACCTTGTTGGACATGGTAAGGTCGATGAGGAGTCATGCAGATCTTCTGTTATCCTTTTGGGGATATGCAGTACAAACTGCGGTATACACATTAAAACAAGTACTAACTAAAGTGACAAACAGAATTCCCTTTAAGCTATAGAGTGGAAAGAAACATGTTTTTTCGTATACACATATATGGGGATGTGAGGAATTTGTTAAGAATTTATTAGGTAACAAGATATTACCCTAGGAGACGAAGTGTATCTTTATAGGGTATCCCAAGGAAACAAAAAGATACTACCTATACAACCCCTCAAATAAGAAAGTGACTGTCGCCAGACAAGATATATTTATTAAGAGGGAGAACATACTCAAAAATGATAGTGGGAGAAAGATTAACTTCGATGAATTTGATGCTCAAGATACACAGAAGTTGGTATAGGAATAAGTTCCACAGGTTTCCATGGAAGAAGTAGTTCCTGAAACATAAGTACTACGTAGGAGTGTAAGAGAGGTAAGGGAACTAGAGAGATATGGTTTTCTAGTCACTGAGGATGGTGACTCATTATTGTTGGACAATGATGAGCCTCTATCCTACAAGGAGGTAGTAGAGATCTCAGAAGATGAAAGATGGCTAGAAGCTATGAATTGTGATATTGATTCCATGTATCAGAACCAAGTTTGGGTTCTGGTTAATGCGCCATTTGATGTAAATCCTATTTGATGTAAATGGGTATTCAAGAGGAAACTGGATATGGAAGGTAAAGTTAGTAACCACAAAGAAAGTCTAGTGGATAAAGGGTTCAAAAAGTGTCAAGGAATTGACTATGATGAAACCTTTTCACCAATTTCCATGTTTAAATCCATCAGAATCATAATTTCCATAACAAATTACCATGACTATGAGATTTGGTAGATGGATGTCAAAAATGAATTCCTTAACAAGAACCTTCTTTAATATGTCTATATGACACAACCAGAAGGTTTTGTGACACTAGGTGATTCCAAACAGGTTTTCAAGTTACAGAGATCCATTTATGGATTGAAGCAAGCATCCAGGTCATGGAACATTAAATTCGATGAAGCCATAAGATAATTTGGTTTCATTAAAAATGAATGTGAGCTATGTGTTTAAAAAAGGTTTAGTGGGAATTCAGTCATTATCCTAGTAGTATATGTTGATGACTTATTACTTATTGGAAATGATATACTAGTCTTACAGTCAGTTAAGGACTGGTTGAATAAGTGCTTCTCCATGAAATACTTAGGTGAAACGGCCTATATTATAGGGATCAAGATCATTTGTGATAGATCCATGAGGATTCTTGGACTAATCCAAAGTACATATATTAACCAGATACTAAAGATATTTAGTATGGAATAATCCAAGAGGGTATTGGTTCCAGTGCCACATGGTTTACATCTTTATAAGAAAATGTGTCCCTAGACACAATAGGAGAAAGATAAAATGAGTAATATCTCATACGCTTCAGTGATAAGATCAATCCTATATGCTATGTTATGTACTAGACTTAATGTTGCCTATACATTGAGCATGGTAGGAATATATCAAGCAGATCCAGGAGAATAGAATTATATTTTTTTTAATACAATCTTTAAGTATCTGAGAAGAACTAAGGATATGTTCCTAGTGTATGGAGGAGACGAGGAGCTTGCCATTAGAGGGTATATTGATGCTGGTTTTTAGACATATTAGAATGATCTGAAGTCGTAATTAGGATATGTTCTCTATCTCAACGGAGGATTCGTGAGCTGGAAGAGTTAAAATCAGCCAATTTTCGCTAATTCTACCGAGGATTCCAAGTATATAACGACTTATGATGCAGCCAAGGAAGCTGTTTGGATTCATAACTTTTTCCAGAAGCTTGATGTGGTACCTAGTAGTAAGAATTTATCACTTTGTATTGTGATAATACTACAGAGGTGGATCTTTTAAAAGAGAAAAGGTCACATCAACAGATAAAGAACATACTCCGAATGTGTCACCTCTTGAGGGATTTTTATCAGAGGGGTGAAGCTGTAGTGAGCAGAGTATCCATGGAAGAGAACATGGAATACCCCTTGACTAATGTCCTATTTCAGTAGAAGCATGAGTATCATGTGAGAGCTAGCGGACTAAAGGTTGTTAGCAGTTGGCTCTAGTGCAAGTGGGAGTATATTGGAGTTGGTGCCCTAGAACTAAATTCTATGTACTTTATGATAACTTATATTCATGGTTTTTGAATATCAATAAACTCTTTATCACATCATGATTGTTATTTTGCATAAAATTTGATATGATAATGTCCCAAGAGTAGCTATCGCACTAAAAGGTCATAGCAGTTCCCTGCTAGGATGAGAACCCAGAAGTGCTATGAAACTATTCTTAGATATATGTTATATGTCTAGATAATATCATTTGAGGGACACAAATGATATAGGATATTAGGGGTGGAGACTCATAGGACATTGAGTCACCTTCTCATGGTGTACGCCCTTGGTGATATACAGTAGGATATTATGAGAACATGACCCGACAGTAGGAAATCCACATTTATAAGTGTCATCAGATGCTTCTATTTGTGGCTTGTGTATTGGTCCTTAGACTTTAATATTATTATTAATAGATATTATGAGTCGCGTACTTTTATGTATTGATGAAAACTGTGAGGACATATGTTCACAGTGAGGTAGGATACGTTGGGTGCGTCATGAGTAATATTTCATTAATGAATAATGAAATAAAGGATTTATCCCTTATATTCACTAACAGAAGTTAATATCTTAGTCCCTTTGATGGAAATGATATAAACTAAATAAATCCATGGCCATGGTGCTCTATAGGAATTTTGTATTTTTGGAAAGTCAAAGAAAGATATATCGAGCATATAGGTTGATGGCACTAGCATGCAACCAGATCGATTAGAGATATTATGATAAAGAGATTATATTATATGGTAAATGTTCGTATGAGGTGACATGCCATTGCAGCATTAACTTCTTTCTCTATGGGTGTCTTGGTGTGTTGCTAGATGCTAACCTTGGACTTTAGGTTAGTCTGCCTAATGCCACTGAGAAAGAGGCCTAGAGGGTCACACACCTAAGTGTATCTAGAATCTCAGTTAAATAATTTATTATTTAGCAAGTTGAATAAATATTATTCCCGGTCATGGTTTAATAATTATTCATGTATGCCTGATCGAATTTATTCCATCACTAGTTATTCGAGAGAATATATTGTGGTAGGAATAATTAATAAATATTGAGGAGGATTTGTGGACCAAGTTTAATGGTCCAGTGAGAAATAATAATATTGAATATTATTTGATTAAATAATATTTAATTATAACTTGTAAGTTAAGCGCATGTTAGGAAATAATAATATTTCTGTTATTATTTTACATGGGTTTTTTTCTAGGATTAATGAAATAATTAAAGGCACTTGTGAAAATTATTTTATTATTACCCTAGTGAAATAAATTCCTGATTTTATTAATCTCTCATAAGTTAAGGGAAAGTGAAGCGACACCTATTCAGTTGTGTACAACATTTTGGAGAAAAACTCTCAAGCATAGAGAGTTCTTTCTTCTCTAAGAATTCTCTTAAGAACAAGAGTGACCCTCCTCTACTGGATCAAGGAGAATGATTTGGAAGTGGTTCTCAAGGCGATCGAAGGCGGATGATGAAAGCATAAGGATCTTCCGTGCTAGCACCTGGAGACTTATTCAGCGACATCTGAAGATTCATTGAACACATATGAATCACTTCTAGAGGATATCTACCCTTGATCTATACAAAATAAGAATGGTGCACTATAGATCTATGGCCGTACACATCAATGAAGAAAGAATAAATCTTGTAGGTAATTCTTATTAAATTAAATTAATTATAAACAATATATGTTGATCTTATATTTTGGTTCTGGATTTCTATTCCTCTATCTTATCTCTTTGATTCAATTTTGTGGATCACAGTGTTTATCATCGCATAGATCCCAGATTGTTCATTGAATATGGTAAAAATCAAAGTTGTGCATTGTCCTTCCCGCACTTCCACTACGCCCAGAACATACACCCACATATATGTATGAATAAAAAATATGTTATAATAATCTTGATGGTTTCTGGACCAAAACATCTAGGAAATGATATTCATGTGTATCTTTCACCATTGATTGATGATTTGAAACTACTATGAGAGACAAGTGTTAAAGTTTTCAATGCATATAAGAAAGAGTATTTTCATTTTCATACTAACTTTCCTACATATGGAAACTTCTCTGGATACAATGTTAAGGGATATAAAGCATGTACAATTTGTAAAGAAGAGACTTCATCTTATCAATTTCAGAATGGAAGAAAGGCAATGTACATGGGACATCAAAGTTTTTTTGCGAATTGATCATTCTTATCGTAGATTGAAAAAAGCATTTAACGATTTACAGGAATAAAAACTTCCCCCTCAACTATTGTTAGTTGAAGAATATTACGACAGGGTGAAAAATATTGATTCAACATTTGGAAAGAAAAGAAGTTTTGGTCTTCAAAAAAATATCTGGAATAAACAATAAATTTTTTTCAAACTACATTATTAGAGATTTTTAGAGATAAAACATAACATCAATGTTATTCATGTTGAAAAAAACATATGTGATAGTTTGATTATAACTTTGTTATACATAAAAGGAAATAAAAAAGATGGATTTCATGCTAGATTGGACTTGATATCAATGTGAATACGTTTGGAGTTAGCTCCCACTATAAAAGGAAATAGAACACATTTACCTCCGGATTGTCACACATTAAGAAAGATTAAGAAGATGAATTTTTTTTAGTGTCTTCATGGTATTAAAGTACCCATTAGTTATTCTTAAAATGTGAAGATTTTGGTTTTATTGAAGTATTGTAAATTAATAGGTATGAAATCTCATGATTGCCATGTATTGATGCAACAAATTCTACCAGTCACACTGCATGGTATATTGCCGACAGCTATCAGAAAGACTATCATTAGATTATGTAATTTTTTCAAATACATTTATAGCAAAGGCATTGATCAAAATTTGTTAGATGTGTTGGAGAATGAAGCTTCTCTTATTATTTTTAAACTAGAAATATATTTACCACCTAAATTTTTTGATATAATGGTTCATCTAATTATTCATTTGGTACGTGAGATAAGAATATGCGGGTCTATTTATTTATGATTGATGTATCCTTTTAAAAGATATATGAAAATTTTGAAGGGATATGTTAAAAATCATTATCAACTAGAGGCCTCTATTGTTCAAAAATATGTATCGAAAGAGGTGATTGAGTTATGTACTGATTATTTGTATGAAGTGGAGAATATTGGTATCCCTATATATCGAAATATGATAGTTGATAATGAAGGTAAAGGGATTTGAGTCTTAAAGGTAAAGATCATTACATGTGATGAAGTGATTTAGACACATTTATAAATTTTGAACAACACAAATGAGGTTCAATCATATATATCATCACATATTGCATAATTAAAATTATGATATCTAAAAAGAAATGAAAAGTGGCTAATAATTGATCATAAAAAGACATTTGTTTCATGGTTTAAAGAGAAATTCATCACAGATATATCTGCATTAACAACATTGAAATGGTTGGCAGGGGACCATCTCTTAATGCGATCACATGGTCTGGTTTTGATATTAATAGGTACACATTTCACTCAAAGAAGATGGATGGAAAGAGTACATATCAAAATAGTGGTGTAATGGTCATCACTGAAGTGTTGCATTTTTTTAGTGCAAAAGGTAAAAACCCAATTTCTACATCAACGCCATATTTTTGAGTTCTTGAAGACATATGGGGAATTTATTATATTAAATTTCAAGTCATCATGTTTAAGTGTAATTAGGTTACAAGTAATAGTGGTGTGAAACATGATGAATATGAGTTTAAACTGGTTGATTTGAAAAGATTTAGTTGCAATGAGGAACCATTTATCATGGTCGCACATGAAAATAAAATATTTTATGTCATCTATCCATCGAATGACCAGCGGTCCATCGTTTTTCAAGGGAAAAGAATCCATTTGGCTGATGAGGATGATGATGATATTATTGATTTATATGATTCTTCTTCGTCTATTACACAATTTCTGGATAATAATTACTATAATAAAGACATAGTACAAGCAATATGGAATGATCATACTGAAGGGATATAAGAAAACACTAAATTACTCTCATAATTAATCTGGTAATTATTTTAATTATATTTATTTTTTGAAATTTACATGTTTAAAAACTGTATTATTTAATAACTATTGAATATTTAATTATATATTTTGATTATTTATTTGATTTTTTGTGTGTTAAATTTTGATATTCCACGGCTATGGTTAAACATTTTTTCGTTGAAATACCCGACATACATTATTATATTTTGGTTTAATTTACACATATGAGAACACCTTTTCAAACTTTGATATTTAAATATTTAAATGTTTATATATTTTTAGAAGTAATGTTTATATTTAATAGTTCACCTTCCATATTGTTTTTGGTTAAGAATCAAAACATCATTATTTTTTTAAAACTTACACATGCGTGACACTTTTTTTTATTTACATATTTATGTCTTTTAATTATTGACTTGTCTAATAATATTCAGGTATACAAGAATCTCATTACATTTTCCCATTACAATGACAAATACAGATACAGAGACAAATGAACATCTACCAAGGTATTTTTCTTTTTTAATATTATTAAATATCCAGTAATATAATTAGTTAATGAAATCAAAATTTTAATTTACAAAAAAAATAATTGCAGGAATACTGATGAGACTTCATCGGGGGAGTCTTCCGCTTTCAATATTTGGAAATCAAATTCTCAAGTTGGTAAATGTAGAATTGCACGTTTACCAAAACGATCACTTTCTCATGGATACGAGTGATTAAATATTAGTTTTGATGATAATAATAATGCAACTGACCCAAATGCAACATAATTTATCAGCTATATCAGCATGCAGAGCCATTGTAGGATCAATATTTTATATTCTGATTGGAAGTATTTCAACAAGATGATGATAGATCAGATTTGGAAGGTCGTGAAGGTAAAATATATCAATTAATTTATTTTATCTCATTTTTCGAATATTATATATTTTAAAAGGATAATATTTATGTTATGAAATTATATATGACATTTAATTTTGAAGAAACAAAAGTAGTTAAGAAAATATGTCTTACTTTAGCGATGGTGCGATGGAGGGATTTCAGAAACAAAGTTTAAAAACAATTATGTGTTTAGAAAGAGACAAAATGAAATCCCATGCCTCAAGTATCTATTTTTAGGTGAAGATACATGGAAGAAATTTTTTTCTACCTGACATGATGAAAAATTTTAGGTTTATTGATAATTATATTATATTATATTGTAACATTTCTTATATATGTACCTAATTACTTATCTATTTACTTTTTATATAACAGGCCTCCATGAAATATTATCAAGATATGCATTTGCAAAATGTCTACCCTCATACTTTATCACATGGAGGGAATCATTTATTGGAGCAAAAAATGATTGAGGAAATTTTTGAAGCACTAAGAGCTCACTCCATTAGTGGTTCTAATGAGGTCTAATTTGGTTCTCCATCACCACCCACCCACTATGAGAAATGGAAAAGAGCAAGAAGAAGAAAAAAATTAAAATCATCTTACAAAGAAAGCTAAGGAATTATTTAAAAGAAATTTAAGTAAATAATTATTAATTTTCATGAATTTTTGTAATTTATAAATTAACAACACTAATATACCATTTTATTTTTCATTTTAGGATGGTCTTCAGGAGAAATCGATAGAGGAAACTTTTATTCCTGACAATAGGATGAACATCCTAGCCACTAATTTAGGAAATCCATAACACCCCAACCGCATAAGAGGATATGAGGAAGGTGTTAGTATTTGAAAAGTTTTTGGTCATCAAAGTAAACAATCAAGAAACCTAGAAATAAAATCCTTAAAAGCTCAGTTGAAATAATTGAAACAGTCCATGGGTGATCAAATTCAAGAAGTTATGCATCAGGCTATGTTAGAAAAAATGATGAGAAAGTCACAGTCTATAAAGCCTTCCTAGCCTGCCCATCCTTCCCAACCTTCCAACTCAGATCCTCCACCTCCTCGTTCAGATCCGACCTTATATTGTGAGTTGTATGCAAGAGATCCTGATGTACATATTGTAGTGTTCAGAGTCATGCATTTTTTGGGGGATTCTGTACATCACCAGCCTATTCATATGGGTCAGGTTAGAGTATCTATACATGACATTATTGATCATACTGCTCTAATACCATTCATTACTGTGGATATTACCAGAGTTGGGGATTTTATGGGTCATTTTTTTTACTTTGTCCATATAGCCTTCTTCATCATATTTCATATGAGGTATGCATTTTTCTAAATATTAATTACATATGATTGAAAATTAATTATAATGTTTTATGAAATTTAACTTATATAGGAGTATCTAAAATCAAAATAAATGGAACAAAGGAAACAAAAGGTTTAGGAACAAATGACTATAGATACTTCAGATATTTCTGATGGGATAGAAAGGTTATCTCAGATATCTTCTTCCATGGATAATATCTATGAGTTTTAGGTGTCATCCAATATATGTGTAAGAGACTATCAATTGAGAATATTCCACAAAGATATGATGGATCTAGTTGATTTTAAAGAGATCAACATGCCTGTGTTGCAGTTGTTTTCCATGTAACTAAATTGAAGTTTCAATTTTTATTTTTTTAATTGAAGATGGATTAAATTGACTAACTACATTACTTTTTTAATTAGGTAACTACACACGCTACTTGTTCAAAATGACAACACAGACATTTATGGTTTTATAGATCTAGAATATATTTCAACGGATGTGCAATATGTGTCGACTGAAAATAGAGTGTCATATATATGTGAGAGGTTATCAATGATGGATATTGGGTGTTGGTTTTTTTCCATTTCTTGATGGGTAAGAGTATAAACATAATTATGAACTAATGTTCATTATAATGTAATTAAATGTGAAATTTTTGTATTATATGGGGCATTGAATGTTAGGCATATTCTGCCTAAGTGAATACACATTATATTGGTTTTGCTTGTTATTAGGTGGTGTTCGTAGAAAATTTTCCACCTTGTTAGACAAGTTTTTTTTGTTTTTTATATGCTCATTATTTTAATTCTCATTTTTATACATGTATTATTAGTTGATATATATGAAAATGTAGGTCATGGAAAAAATTTAACAAATATCACATGTCAATAAAGAAGCCAAATGCAATCAACTATATGGAAGTAAAGGTAATTATTTTAAATTAGATATTATTTTTATTTTTGGATATATATATATATTTGTTTTTACTATCAAGTTAATGTTTTATTAAATGTAGTGTCATAATCAACAAGGATATGTCAAATTTGGTTATTATGTTCTATGATTCATGTATGAGATAATCACAACTGGGGTAATGACTGATTATGATCAGGTTAGTCAAATTAATTATTTTATATTTTCTATCATAGTATTCTGTTTTTTAATATTATATCATTCAACATCATTGTATATGTTCAATGATGTCAATTCGTACATGCAAGATGAACTTAACCATCTTTGATCTTTATTTGCGAACTATTTGTTAAGTGCGATTAGGATTTAAGGTATGCATATTCTTATGTTTCTGATTAGTATTACATTCTCCTAATAAAAAGTGTTCAAAAACAAATTATTTT
The DNA here is from genome assembly GCA_963277665.1 of Viscum album. Lineage (NCBI taxonomy): Eukaryota > Viridiplantae > Streptophyta > Magnoliopsida > Santalales > Viscaceae > Viscum > Viscum album. Next base: position 1,904,915,478 of record OY728136.1, read on the forward strand.
TTTATAATAGGTGTTTGAATATAATGATATCAAACGAATTCTTAAACAATAACCAATAATGATCATGTTTTAAATTTCAGGTATGTGTTTTTTAATTCTACTTTATAATACAAATGCATAGATAATTTTTTGATTAACTTGTTAAAAGTATGTATGTTTTTATAGATTTTTAGTCAATGATGCATGCCGTTTGATGGATGTATACTTTTTTCTATTATAGGGATCCTAATTTTTTGAGGGGTATAATATTTAAAATTTTCTAAATTTTCTTTTTAACTTTCAACATTGGTTTTTATAAAAACCAATGCCGAATCATTTTAAAAAATATGAAAAAATTTCAAAATTGGTTTCTTCAAGAAACCGACATTGAAAACCAATCCGTTTCACGTTTTCTGCATCGTTTTTTAAAAATAGACGTCGAAAAGGTGGGTTTCAGTGTCGGTTTATTAGAGAAACCGATGCCAAAAACCTTATTTTTTAACGTCACCTTTATAGACGTCAGTTAAAATCCGATATTAAAATTGAAAAAAACTGACATTAAATAATATTTTTTTCACCAGTACAATCACACTATGTATCATATTTAGGTATGGCTGATTCCTATATGTCCCAAATAAATTATAAATCATTATACTAAAGTATCAAAAAAAAATAATAAGTTCTATCAGTTTTGAGAATGTCACATGTCTTTTGAACTAAAATATCACTTTTAAATAAAACACACATACTTTGAGTCATATCAGTCACACCATGTGTCAGATTTATGTGAAATTGATTCATACATGTCACAAATGACTTATGGATCATTTTAATAAAGTATCAAGATAACCTGAGTGAATTTTCTTAGTTTTGAGTCAGTGACATGTGTTTTGAACTAAAATGTCAAATTTAAATAAAATATAGGCACTTTGAGTCATACCAGTCACATTGTGGGTCAGATTAATATGTGGTTGGTTCCTACACATCAAAAATTACTTATATATCGTTTCTATAAAGTATCAATACAATTCAAGATAATTTTCTTAGTTTTTAGTGAGTGATATACGTTTTTAACTAAAATTTCATTTTTAAACTAAAAGCACACATTTTGAGTCATAACAGTCATACTGTTTATCAGATTGAGGTACAATTGATTCATTCACATAAAAAATGACTTAGGTGTTGGTTCCAAGAAGCAGCGGAAGTGAACGATGGGCAGTATAATAAATAAAATTTCTTTTAATTTCAATTTCCTGGAATCATGAGCTAAGATCTTGCACGTTAAGTTTATAATTAATTTATTTAGATTGAAATAAATAAATTACCTCATATTAGGTTTCTTTCTTCATATTAAATGTTGATCATCTGAAAAGACCTTTTCAGATTGTCATCATTACACTTGTGAGGATCCAAGGGTATAATCCCTCTAGTGGTGATCCACAAATGATTCTGATTATCTCTAAGCAACGCCACTCGATCTTCGGGTGCTAACACAGTGAATTAAATGTCTCGTGTTGTTCTTTCTTGATTGCTCATTCTTCGATCTTAAAGAAATATCTCTTGTGTTCTCATTCTTGAGAGGGAGAGATACGAAGTATTCAAAAGATAATTCATTGCGCACAACAATTCTATCTTTTTCTATTATCTACAAAATTTCTATAACGAGCTATTTATAGAGGTAGGGTTTAGGTTATAATATTGTTTAATTGCATGATAACCCATAAAAAATATTAAAACATTTAATAAACCACATTTTACATAATAATAATATAATTATTATTTTTTGATGTGCTCCATCTTGCACAAATGATAAATAATATTTACTGGCTTGTAAATAATTATTTATCATCGGACGTGGTATTAGCCCATTCTTACTCCTCAATATTTATTGAATACCTGAATAAATATTTCATTCACATACCAGAGAATAAATATTTATTAAATATTCAATAAAATAAATAAAAATATTTTTATTCACATGTCGGTGAATCAATATTTATTTAATTTATGCGATCAATATAACTTGAATAAAATTATTAATAATTATTGAAAATAATATTTATTCCATTAATTAAATTCAAATATAATTTAATTGAGATCAACATAAACACTTAGTGTGTGACCCTCTATGATTCTTTCTCGTTGTAATTAGGCGGGCTTGCCTAAAGTCCAATATTACTATCTAGTAATGGGTCAAGACACCCAAGAGAAAGAACTTAATGTCACAACATCAACAACCACATACAAACACTCACTATGTAATATAATATCTGTCTCAATATCTCATCAAATAGGTTTCATATCCGTGTCATCAACTTATTTTCTTGATAAATATTTCTTTGACTATCTAAAATAAATGTCATTACTCCATGAACATTGAATTTATGCGACCTTCATATTTCAATCAAAGGGTCAAGATATCAACTTCCATGAAGATGGAAGGGAAAAATCCTTCCTCAAATTATTATTAATAACATGTCATTCATGACACGCCCAATATATCCAACTTCACCATGAACTATTATCGTCATGATTTATGAAATACACATAAGTGATTGAGTCATAACACGCATTAATAATAATATTAAAGTCTAAGGACCATTAAACATTATCACAAATATGAATATCCAATGAAACCAAAATAGGCTGAATTCCCACTACAAGGTCTATTCTCATAATCTACCATCTTGGAGATTATCAAGTGCGAACTTCATGAGAAGAGGCCTCATCTTCTAACAAGTACTTGCACCCAACGGTCTACATAACATGTATCCTATCATAGTACATTATCCAACTGAAAAAACTATATTTAAGAGTTATCAACATAACATCTCAAGGTTCTCATCATATAGGGGAATAACTACGACCTTATCAATGTGATAAATACTCTAGAACATTATCACATCAATGTTATATAGAAGAACAATAAATATGTGATAAGATATTTATATTAATATTAATTTCTTTGAATATACAAGTAATATAAAGTAAAAATTAGCTAGTTCTAGGGAACCAACACCAACAAACTCCCAATTTCACTAGATCCAAATGATAAAGATAGGTTATCCCTCACATATTAAACAAGCTTCTACTGAGTATGGCTACAGTTGCTAGTCCTACCATGTTTCCATGGCTAGTGTTGGTTAAGTCACATGTCTGTGAGGCAGATCTATTTAACACAACATAACTATCTTGAGAAAACCCCTCATGTATTAATTTAACCATGTAATGCCCTGAGATTTTGTAAATTTTTTTCGAATTAATTTAAACTTTTTGATATTTTTCATTTTATGCAACACTGAATATTGATTGTGTTATATTAAAGAACCAAGTTATTCTTTATTTTTTATGATACACCAAGTTAAGATTTTATTATATTCTACACCAAGACAATCTTGCACTACACGCAACACCAACTTGACTTGTGTTACATGCAACACTGAGTTTCTATGAAACAACATTTTATTATAATTATTTAAATGAGATTGTTATAACATAACCATTAAACTCAGAAACATGAATAGTAATAACTATTTTTTAAATATTATTTATAATATTTTTATATAAAAAAACATATTAATAATAAAACATTTAATTTTTGGTAAAGACTTTATATGTTTGAAAATACTATTTTCTCAAATGAATTTTTTTATGTCATTCTGTGAAAAAATAATAAAATTAATTTTATAAACTTTTAGAAATTTAATTTGATAAAATAAAATTAATTTTTAATTCATAATTTCAAATTTACCTTAGGATTAATTTTTTAGATTTTTTAAAAAACTTTATTTTTGGACGAATAATGAAAAATACTGAATTTTAATTCAAAACTAATTTTTCATATAATTTATTTATATTGTTAAATTATATTTTAATTTGTTTTGAAAGTTTAATTATACCAATTTTACATCAATTAAACCAGTGTATGTCATTTTAACCAATTTTACATTGAAATTGGATATAAAAACATTTCAAACTTTTGGACTTTTTCACTTTAAAAACTCGCCGTCTCGTCCCACCTGTGGGATTAATTTTAATTTAATTTCTGTCACTTCTGTGTTTAAAATTTAGAAAAATAGATTTTATATTTGTAATTAGAATTATTTATAATTTATAATATTTTCAACTTAATTTTTGACCAAAAATATTAGTGAAGGTAATTAAAATTAATTACATTGATTAAGGTAAAAATGAGCTTAATTAATCACTAAACATAGAAAAAAAGGTGTAAAACTAACCCTAAACTTGTATAAAAATTATTGTATGAACATTGTTAAACCATAAAACCTATAATAATCTATAATGTTCCATTTTTAACCCTTTGTAGACAAGTAAAATGTGGGGAGCACACAATCCTTTTCAAGAATACCCAATGTGCCCTTCCCCCACTTATAAAAGGTCTCCTCTCCTTACCCTATATTTAAACCTCTAAAGCCATTTTGGATTGGAAAAAACCTGAAAAAATATACTACTAAATAACCTCCCTTAATCCTATAATTCTCACATTATTCATAAAGAAATCCAAGTTAGTCCTTTGGTGCAAACCAAAAAGAATTACCCAAATAAGAGGAAACATCCTTCCACAAACTCTTTTGTTTTATTTTCATTCTCTACACCTTAAATTATTCTTATTACATGCTTAAATAATAACCTCAGTATCATAAATATATTTAAATTTTATTATATTAAGGTTTTAACCTACACTCATGCACACTTCCATCAAATGGGATACACAATCACCATTTGTGTGTATGGTGGACTACCACCTCACGAACTGATGTCGTTTGTTCTTCCATTGCCACCTTTAAAAGTTGGTAATAATGATGGAATTTATATTTTTACATGATATATATAATATTTATGGTGTATTTATTTTTCTGAAATTATTATATAACACATACCTTCATACTTTCTATTTTGTGTAAATACGATAACTTCATTTGTGGATGTGTGGACTACCGTATCCTCAAAGTGATGCGATTTGTTCACACTTTACACAGAATGTATTAAGGATGGGTTTATAAAATTTATATGATATATATTGAATAATAATTCTAATGGAATTATATTATATATATGTATACATATATTTCATTTACTTTCTTTCTTTCAATACACAATAAAACGGAAACAACGTTCATGCGTACGTACGACCTACCGTCTCCATGAATGGTGTATTTCATTTCATATTTCTATATTTTATAGATTATTATAAATATTTATATAATGAATATATATTATATTTAAATCATGTTTAAATTATATAAATAAGTAAATAATGATCTAAGTAAGAGGATCAAGAATAACAAGTCAAAACACATATGAAAAATAAAGCGGATATTACCCGGAACGTAACATTAACACAAAATTGTTAATAATCAGGTAATATAAAGTCATAATAAAATAATATATGGTATTATATATACTAATATGATTCTTTTTTAGATATTTAATTAACTTATATTTATTACACAAGAGGTTTTAATGAGTATGACGAGAGTCAAGACATAAGGTAAGGGGTTTCATCTCAAATTACTTTCCTTTAAGACTTATTTGTAATTATGCACCTAATTACTTTTATATGGTGTATATATTTACTTATAAAATGTTATATCATAAATTAAATTAATTTAATGATATTAAAAGTTTAAATTTATGTTATTATTTCATGGATATCATGATTCAAAATTTATTCAAATTGTAAAGGTTTTCTCATCTCACTTTTATTTCCATGAGATTTATGCCTTAGTCTCCACTCATTTCTTTTTTTGTGGTGTATATAATGAACATGAATATATTTTTTATTCTTAGCTTAAATTTATGTTTATTTACATATCCATTTTATGATCTCTATTTCATGGGGTTTATGTTTCGAAAGTTACCAAAATGGTAAAGTAATTTTGTCTTAATTTTCCTTCTCTGAGACACATGTTTTGTTAGGCACCTATATTCTTTTATGAGGTGTATATAATTCCATTTTACATGTTATATCATGAATATAATTATTTTCATGATATTTTAAGATTTATTTTATGTCATTTTATTACATGGTGAGTTTGATTCAAAGTTACCAAGTGGTAAGAGTTTATTGCAACAATCCCATCGTTTATCGGGGTTGTTTATGATTATGCTTTCATTGATGAAATATTATGACCTATATTTAAAGAACACTTATTAATTTTCTTATAATATATATATTCATTATATTTTCATGTATTGGTACAATTTTCCCAATCTTTGGTACTTAAGATAATTAATAAAATGTTTTTAAGAAAATATGACCTCATTTCTCTCTTCGGTCGGAAATCTGTTTTATTCAAAAACCATGTTTTCAAAAATGTTTTGAAAAAATGTTTTTAAAATTATATTTTAATCTCATTTTAAAGGAAAAAGGATTTTAATTTTTTTTTCAATGTTTCTAATCTTATTTCAGAAATTTTTAAGTAAAAAGGTTTTCAAAAGGTTTTCAATCATTCTTTATAAGTTTTCAAACTATTTTCAAAGAAAAAGGTTTTCAATATTCTTTTATAAGTTTTAAATAAAAGAGGTTTTAAATTTTTTTTCAATATTAATTTATAATTTTTCAAGGAAAAAGGTTTTCAAAAAGGTTTTCTAGCTTCATTTATAAGTTTTTAAGTTTATTTATAAAGAAAATGGGTTTGAAAGTGTTTTATATTTTAAAAATAATTTTTTTTTTCAAATAAGAAAGGATATTTTCCTCAATAAATGTTTTTAAAAGATATTTCAAAATTATTTTCCATACATGATGACATATTTTGGTGTTACTCATGCCTTAATAATGATATTATCCAAGGATTCTATTCATATTCTTTCTCTGAATGGTTTATGTTTTGATGGAATGATGCTTATGAAACCCATTTCTCTTTCACGATTTATATGTTTATGAAACTCATTTCTATTTCATAGATTATATATTTATGAAACCCATTTATCTTTCATAGGTTATATGTTTCTGAAACCTATTTCTCTTTCACAGGTTATATTCTTATGAAACCTACTTCTTTTCATCTATTATGCTTTGATGAAATGATTATGAAACCTATCTCTTATCCACAGGTTATGATATGATTACATGTTTATGATACCCATTTAATTTAACGGGTTATGATATGATTTTTTATAACATTGTGGAACATGTATGTATGATTTCATTATGAGATAGGTGGTACCTATATCTCCCTCCAATGCATTGGGTAAAGATTTATATCTCATGAGAAAGACATGGCTGGAATGGGAAGTGAACTCGATTTAGTAATGGAATTTACCTACTAAGATAGTCTTGGGAGTGAACCTTGAATACTAAGATGGTCTTGAGAGTGAACTATGACTACCAATATGGTATGGGGAGTGAACCCATAATACTAATATGGCCTTGGAATTAATCTTTTACTACTATGGAAATATTTTTTATATGCTTATGCGTATGCCACAAATTTTATGTCTTATTACTATGTTATGATTTCATGGATTATTATCTTGATTCATTTATGATTAATGTATTATAAATTTTCAATATTTATTCCATGAATAATTTTTATGATCTTTGATATGTAGTGTATGATCTTTTAATGTTATTATCATCTTTTCATACCGTTATGATCATGTTTTTCTTACAAATCTCCCTTGTTTACCCTTACTAAGCATCTAAGCTATGTTTTCTTTTCCCAAGTCATGAAGAAAGGTTTCAAGTTTAAGTAATAAAGGGGAATGTCTTTATAGGAGACATTAAATATCTTTCAACATATTATAATATTGTTTTCCAAGTTTCTAAAGACACTAAACTATTATGTTCCTTGAGCATGTAATTTTTTAATGTGCTGAATATTCATATAAAATGATGTAATATCCATGTATGTTAAGACTAGGTCTCTATAAACCAAGTATCCACATCTTTTTCCCATGTCAGAATCTTAACATAATAACGAAATCCACAGTCATAATTTATCATAAAATGATAAACCTATTTCTTCTAGTATAACCCAAAATCAGAACAGGATGTTGCTAAACTGCTTCTTAATCTACATCAGAAGCTACAATGTACTCAAATACTGTAGATATGGAAAACATTGGATGTAATAAGTTTTTATTTCATATTACTATAGTCTTATCAGTAATAGTAGATCAAATTTAACTAAATAAAGATAAGTGTTAAATTCCCTTGATCACTAATATTCTCACTTCTCCAAACCCCAGGAACTCATCCAGTTTTACTTTTCAAAGTAATATCAGATATTTAAAACTGAAAGTCTATGCAATTATATTGGATTTATTTGATATTAATCTATTATAATTTATGTATTAGTAATATCAAATGTTAGTACATATCATGGAACATTAGATTAATTCCTTTCACTTAAGATTGTGAAATTATTTTAATCTTCATAATCACTTCCAATTCCCATGTATGTTCTAATGAAAGGATTATATTACAATAATAATTCAAAATTTAATTGTTTCAACTTTTATTTTTTAATACTTTATTAATATATGTACTATGAATAGATTAATCAAACACATAGATCCATTTTTATAGATATTATTCCCAAAATACAGTTTCTACTTTAAGCCAAACTTGTAGAAATTTCATTCCTTAGTCTTAACAAACTTGTAAGACAAAAAAAACATTTTATATATGTTAAAAACATATCTAACTCAAAAAACTTATAGTGATCCCACTAACTAGATAGAAACACATGTCTCTCATTCATTTCAAATAAATATTCTATGATCATTATGCATGATTTATTCATAAATGAATTCATGTAATCTGCATATGTTATTAGAATTTACTGATGTCACTGAAACTTTTATTTATTCCTAGTAGACATATACCATAGGGTATCCTTTTGGTTGTTTCATACATACATATTATGTAATGATTCCTCTAAATAAGTCTCCCTTGACAATAAATTTCCCAATATGATGATTATAGAAATATGCTTTGATAAGTAGAATTCAAAAAGGAATTTAGTCATGATGATAGGTGAATAATTTTTATCATAGAATAAAATTTTGATAATAAATCATTCTTTATTGGTACCATCTTGTACCATCCATGTCCAGTTTCTCTTGAATAATCACCAGTAGTATCAAGTCTTAGAAACATTCAAAATATAGAGTCCAAAATCATGATACATGGATTCCATTAATTGAATTTATATATAACTGAAAACCTTTTCATATTACCATTTACTGCTTCTTTATAGGAATCATTATTCTAAAATAATAATACTATATCACCCACCACAGTGAACATAAACCACCTCTTTGGTTATGAATTCCTATGTATCATGTGTCTCTGGAAATAATCCTCCCAGTAAGCTCAATAAAGTTCAATATTCACATGCCAAATCATGTGCATTCATATCCTTAATCCATATAAGTTAAGTATTATCCCACTATCATTAAAAATATAGGGTTCCTTTATGGAAATATAGTCAATCTTGACTAGATGTTAATATCCTTAGTGGATTTAATATCATTAACTCAGATACACCTTAGTGTCTTGATGTTTGTTTTTAGCTAAGTCCATATTTTAAAAAATGGTTTTCAACAAACACTTATGGCAGTGTTATAATTGATTCTTATCATATCTCAATTGATATGATATGCATTAGACAATATAGTTGGCATATGGTTATTTGTTGCACTTATATTTGTAAAATATGTATTGGATGGTATAATAGATGATTTTCAACATATATAAGACTCATCATTAATCTTCTTTTTACTAACATCAATTCATTGATGTATATAAGGAAATGTGAGTTTGTTATAACCTTTACTCCACATGTTTAATCAATGATTACTTAGATAAGATGGTCTATGATGACCCAAATCAAATATTCATCTCTCTTTACCAAGTTCACTCATTTACTTCACTGAGCATTTATAAGATTTCTTAAAGGAATCTCATGAAGTATATGGAGTTACCTTTAGCTTTATAATAGTTTAAATGGATATGTTGAACCAATTTTAAAATATTTTTGATGTAACTTTATGTATAAAGGTTTAGTTATCTAAAACATGATAAGTAGTTTGTTTTTATATCCAATACCTTAGTTAAATTGAGACTAAAATCACTTTGAAGGGAATAAAAAAGTCAACTACATTCTGTTTTATTTGAAAAAGAATTATCTTTACACAATGAGGTATGAGTCTTATATTTTATATTTATTATTAATTATAATGGATATATGTGATTCAAGAGTTACTAAAGTAATAGTTTACTATTTAAAGTATCATGAAAACATTTATTCAAAATGTGAAATAATTTATTGTTGTGTCTAGACATACACTAATATAAATGTTTTGGTAAGAATTATTATAATATTGAATCAATACATTTATAAATGATAATTATCAATCTCCCCTTGGATGATATAGGAATCACCCTTTCTCATATCCTTTTGAGTTCACTCTATAAAACTTCTATTCTTTCTCATTTCCTGTATTTAAATACATGTATGTTGTAAGCATGTTGAATTTAATATACAATTGATGAATAGAAAATTGATGAATATACCTAAAGTGGATGTAACTACCTACTTCTTCAATTAATTGAAATTTATTTTCTAATGTCCAAGCTTTCCACATGAGAAGAAAATAACCTCCTTTTCATTCTTATGCCATTGAATCCTTTGTATCTTTAAAGGATTCTTTGAAGGATCTTTTGGATGTATATTATCCATAGAATCTTAAACCCCGTCTTTCAAAATTTTCATCAATGGGGTGGATAAACAAATTTCAACCAATCCTTATCTACATGGTGAAGTATGTAAAAAAGTTTCCTAAGCGACTTATCCATTTTGTTTATATGGGCTTGGAAAAATAAGGATAATATTGGTGGTAAGGATAATAAAATAATATTAATGGATAATTTCTTATCCAAGTGGAAGCCTAATTTCACTAATCGATCAATATACCCCAACATTTTGAAATCATGATCAGTTTCTATATTTCCTTCTTCCAGTTTACACTGATATAGTACATTGAAAATATTATTTATTTCAAGCCTTTTATTATCTTTTTTAATAGAATGAAGATGTGTTATTATGGTTTTAATATCCATGTATTTATGTTTTATCATAAAATATCCAATCATAGTTGATAATATAATACAATATACATAAGAATCATCCTCAATATATCTCTAGTGGACCACCCTTTCACTTTCACTCTCCTGATGGGGTGTCAGAATATGAATAAGGGATTCCAATACATAATACGAACTTTTTGATAATAGTTCATCACATAAAAAATTGTACCATATCTAAATTTTTTTATTTCTAAGGACATACCCTAAGTTAAGGAATGATTTCACTACTTTCACATTTTTTTTCATTTTCTACAATAATTAAAATAGATGATTAGTACTTTATTACAAATTACATAAGAAATAATAATAATTTAATTTTATTAATTCTACCACTATTTTATCAAGTCTCAATATCCCTCACCATTGAACTCAAAATTTATAGTCGGTAAGAAATTCTAGTGGTAAGGATCCCCATTACTTTTCTTAATGATCTAGAATTTGGCCATGAAAACCATAATAAAGTAATTAGGTAGGCGGTATTTACAATTGTGGGCTTTAAGCTCCTTGATCCATTGAGTGGATTCCCCTATCTTAAAATCCTAACTTAGATTTATTCAACACTTGCCTCCATGTTTGTATTGAACATACTTTTTCCATTAAAATAAATACATGTTTGGTTAATTAAACCAAAAAACCTCATGAAAACTTCCTAATAAAAGTAAGTATCTAGACTTTGGCCATGTACTACACTTAGTTCTATGGTTTTATTCTCAATTAAGTAATGGAAGGATTAGTCTGAATTAATATTAGTTTGAGGGATTTAAATTAATTATGTATAAATTTTATCTCGTTTTATCATTTACATGTCTTGTTAATATTAAGATTATTTTACTTAATTAATTAAACATGTTGAATAAAACATTTACACATAATCCATTTGTTTAAATTCCATATTTAATTCATTTATTTATGTGATTGCGGTCTTACATGCATAAAATAAATAATTCATAGACAAAAATAAATAAATAAAGTAAATTAAATGAATATGATATTTATTTAATGATTTATTTAATTAGTGGACATTAAATAAACCTTTGACCTAGGGGAATAAAATCCTCTTTCCACTCTTGGAATGAGTTACAACATTCCACCTATCCACTATTGTATCACCTAAGTTGGCATCATAATTGTTTTGTCTTGAACCGCCTCCACATGACTTGATATACTCCATTAATTACATTTATTTATAACTCACACATAGGTGAGAGGAACCAAAATATTGGTTAAAGGGGATTACATAAATAACCATGGACACACAGGTCCTGCATAATAATGGAGGGAGGGATGGATCATAGGTCATCATTTTAATTTAAAATAATTATAAACCCATGAAATAAATTAAATCAAATTAATGTAAACACATACATAGGTCTTGTTCAAGATCATAATCGGTCGTACATGAAACAAATACAAAAAAGTAAATGGATATCATTCATTTCTTTATTCATTCTTTATTATTAAGATAAACAAGCTTGCATTAATTAATTAATTAATTTCCTTTCATATTAATGATCATCAAAACTTAATTGGAGATACCCATAATTTATAATATTCATGGAAAATAAATGGAAGAACCAATGATGACATATTTATTACAATAAATTTATTGATCGTTTAAAATTATTTAAAACTGTTATTAAATTTTCAAACACACAATGGTGTACCAATCAATAAAATAAAGTTTTAATAGTGTAATTTTTCAATTTAATGTATTTTTTTTTATTTTTTCCTTTAATGGGAGACTACAAGGCATTTATAGACCGATTATACACCTTGTATCTCATTTATCGTGTATCTAGGGTACACACCTGGGTCTACGGTACATACCTCGACTGGACTATATGTCTTGTACATACCAGCTACATGCTGTTTATTCCATTTTTTGTGTGTCTAGGATTCACGCTTGGGTATTCAGTGTGTGTTTGAAATGTAGGAATTAATGAACTACATGTTGTTTACACCGTATACATGTCATGTATATCATAAATTCTCGAGGTTTTTAGTCTCATACGATTTTGACCATGTATAATGACCACATAGATTGCGTGATTTATGCTGCTAACCTGTGTAGACAACACAAAATATATGCCGATACAATATGTGTAATCCAACAACCATGTTATAGGTTTTCTAGTCAACATGCGATTTACACTGTGGGTCATTACTGCGTGGTGTGCTATGTATCCCTCAACACATCCAGATGCAGTGTAATAAGGTACATGATGTGTACTTATGAGTACACATCATGTAACCTTGTCTTACTAGAAAAAAAATTGGCAGTTCCTGATGGTATCTCCATTCATTATTCATTTATTTTCATACCTTTAATAAAATCAAACTATGAATGAACATGATTAATATGTTGAATCGTGTTAATTAAAATCAAATTAAAGAGTGAATAACATGAAATGAAAATCTAACAATTTTTTTTCATAGATCAACAATGAAATAAATAATTATAAATTTAAATATGACCCCTCTGATACCACTTATTGGTTCTGAGTAGTAGTGGAAGTGTGCAGTGGGTGATATGATAATTAAAATTTATTTTAATTTCAATTGTCTAGAACCATGGTCAAGGATCTTGCGCGTTATGTTTATAATTAATTTATTTAGATCGAAAGAAATCAATTACCTCATCTTAGGTTTCTTTCTTTATAGTCAATGTTGATCGTCTAAAAAACCCTTTTGGATTTTCTTTTTTTTATTAGGATCCAAGGGTAGAATCCCTATAGTAGTGATCCACACGTGCTCCTAATGATCTCCAAGCAACACCACTCTATCTTCAGGTGCTAGCGCGATAGAACAAATATCTTGTGCTGTTCTTTATTGATCACTCATTCTTTGATATTGAATAAATCTTTCTTGCATTATCATTCCTGAGAGGGAGAGTGATACACTGCTAGAAATACAATATATACCAACGGTTTCAAACCATTGGTATAGGAATTAGAACCATTGGTATACTATATACCAACAGTTTTGTAAAACGTTGGCTAGTAAGCCATTGGAAAAGTCCTATACCAAAGGTTTTTCTCTAACCATTGGTATATGGCACTATAATTTTCAGTATGCCAAATATTTTCTAGAAAACTTTGGTATATATTTATATCAACGGTTTATAAAATGTTGGGATATATAGATTAAATGTACTTTACCAACAGTTTCAAAACCATTGGTATATAGTATTACCAATGGTTCCTTTAAACCGTTGGTAAAAATATTCTCCAAAAACACTTTACCAACGATTTAAAACTGTTGGTATAGTGTTTTTCCAGCAAACAACACAACAACCACCTATTCCCTCCACTTCATACACCTGAAAACACAGCTGCAAATAACACTTAAAATAGAACGATTTTCACTTAAAATAGAACCAAAAAACACCTGCAATACCACATAAAAATATTAGACTCTTCCAACCATGACATGTACCACTGACATAGTTTTCCCCATTTCAATATTCACATGACAACCACTCTTCTAACTAATCCATTTCAATTTATTTGGTAGGACACTCACATTACGGAGATCCCATCATAGTCAGAGTTACATACACCATTAACAGAATTAACACATAATTCATAAGGTAATTACAGTAAGTATACACATACAAAAAGTATACCCATACACCATTAACACATAATTCATAAGTTAATTAAATATATAAAGAATTAAATTCAGAATTCAGGGGGTTGGGGGTCTGTTCAGGGGTTTGGGGTGGTTGTCCAAGGGGGGTAGGGGTGTCCAGGGGGGTGGGGGTGTTCGAGTGGATGGGGGTGTCCAGGGGGTGGGGTGGGGTGGGGCTGTCCAGGGTGGTGGGGGGGGGGGGCTGTCCAGGGTGGTGGGGGGGGGATATCCATGGGGGTGTCCAGGGGGGGTGGGGTGGTGTTCGTGGGGGGGGGGGGTGGGGGGTGGGGGGGTGTTCGGGGGGGGGGGGGTATCCATGGGGGTGTCTAGGGGGGTGGGGTGGTGTCCATGGGGGGTGGGGTGGTGTCCAGGGGGTTAGGGGGGCTTTCCAGGGGGTGGGGGGGGGGGGGGTACATGGGGTGGGGTAGTGTCTAGGGGGTGGGTGGGTGGGTGGGGGTGGTCTAGAGGTTGGGGGGCTACACAAGGGGGGTGGGGTGGTGTCCACGGGGGTGGGGGGCTATCCATGGTGGTGGGGGGCTGTCTATGGGGTGGGGGGGGGGTGGGGGGTCCACGGGGATGGTGGGGCTGTCCAGGGGGTGTGCGGGGCTTTCCACAGGGGTGGGGGGATATCCAGGGGGGTAGGGGTGTCCACGGGGGTGAGAGGGGCTGTCCAGGGGGGTACGAGGTGTCCATGGGGGTGGGCGGGCTGTCCATAGGGGGTAGGGGTGTCCAAGGGGGTGGGCGGGCTGTCCACAGGGGTGGGGTTGGGGGGGATATCCATGAGAGGAGGGGTTGTCTAGGGGGTGGGCGGGGCTCTCCATGGGGGTGGGTGGGGCTATCCACGGGGGTGGGTGGGGCTGTCCAGGGGGATGGGGTGTCCAGGGGGGTGGGCGGGGCTGTCTAGGGGGTACGGGGTGTCCAGGGGGTGGGGGGGTTGTCCACAGGGGGAGGGGCTGTCCAGGGGGTATGGGGTGTCCAGGGGGGTGGGAGGGGCTGTCTAGGGGGTACAGTGTGTCCAGGGGGGATGGGGGGGGGGCTATCCATGGTGGTGGGGGGGGGGGGGGGGGCTTTCCAGGGGGGGTGGGGGGCTATCCATGGGGGTTTCCAGGGGGTCGGGGTAGTGTCCATGGGGGGTAGGGTGGTGTCTAGGGGTTGGGGGGCTTTCTAGGGAGTGGGGGTGTTCAGGGGGTGGGGGTGTCCAGGGGGGTGGGGGTGTCCAGGGGGTGGGGTAGTGTCCAGGGGGGTGGGGCGGTCCAGGGGGTTGGGGGCTTTAAAAGGGAGGTGGGGGGCCATCCAGGGTGTGGGGGGCGGTCCACGGGGGTGGAAGGGCTGTCGAGGGGGTAGGGGGTGTCCAGGGGGTGGGTGAGGCTGTCCACAGGGGTGGGGGGATGTCCAGGGGGTAGGGGGTGTCCGGGATGTCTAGGGGGTAGGGGGCATCCAAGGGGGTGGGCGGGCTATCCACGGGGGTGGGGGGGCTGTCCACTAGGGGAGGGGGTGTCCAGGGGGGTGTGGACTATCCACGAGGGTGGTCGGTCTATCCAGGGGGGTAGGGGGTGTCCAGGGGGTGGGTGGGCTATCCACGGGGGTAGG
This sequence comes from Viscum album, assembly GCA_963277665.1. Classification (NCBI taxonomy): domain Eukaryota; kingdom Viridiplantae; phylum Streptophyta; class Magnoliopsida; order Santalales; family Viscaceae; genus Viscum; species Viscum album. The sequence continues at coordinate 1,904,931,796 of OY728136.1, forward strand.
GGTGTCCAAGGGTGGGGGGGGGGGGGTGGGCTATCCACGGGGGTGGGGGCTGTCCATGGGGGGAGGGGTGTCCAGGGGGGTGGGCGGGCTTTCCACGGGGGTGGCCGAGATCTCCAGGTTGGTGGGTGGGCTATCCACGGGGGTGGCCGGGCTATCCAGGGGGGTAGGGGGTGTGCAGGGGGGGTGGGTGGGCGGGCTATCCACGGGGGTGGGTGGGGCTATCCAGGGGGTACGGGGTGTCCAGGGGGTGGGGGGATATCCATAGGGGGGGGATGTCCAGGGGGTGGGAGGGCTGTCTATAGGGGTGGAGGGGCTGTCCAGGGGGTACAGGGTGTCCAGGGGGTGGGGGGCTGTCTAGGGAAGGGGTGAATCAGTCACATCAAATCATCAAGTCAAGTTTTATTATTTACAGATAAAAAAATAAAGATAATGTGACCTACCTAATCACACATATATTTAGGAACAACAAATCAATAAATATCAAAGGTCAGTAATATTAGTAAAAAATGTAACAGATCAATATGTACCTCATCACCATCACTATCATCACTATCACCATCACCCTCACTCTCGTCCTCATCTTCATCCCCATCATCGTCCCCTCCCTCCTCAACGCCCTCCTCATCACCCTTGTACTCAGCCTCGACCTCCTCATCGCTCTCATCCTCCACCTTGGCCTCCTCTTCACCCTCCTCCTCCACCTCGGCCTCCTCCCCATCCTCCTCCTCCTCCGCCTCAGCCTCCTCCTCGCCATCATCTCGACCACCATTAGAACTGCCACATGGTTCACCATTTATAGAATGCATCAATGACATATATTCATCACAAGTAGTGCTGGCCTCTGGTGGAAGTTTTGGATGTAAAACTTCCACCAATTTCATAAATGCAGTGTTTTCCCTAGAAGACTGTTCTGCCATCTCTGTAACCCTTTTTTCAGCTTGTTCTGCCTGTACCTTAACCTGCTGCAACTCGGTGGCACTAAAAATTGTACCTGATGAGGGCCAATACCTCATCAAAACTATACTCTTCCTAGGTCGGTAACGTACTCTTCTAGGGTGTTCATCTCCCAACACCTGATGTAAGTGATCATTTGGCCTAAAATTGTCAGGTTCCTAGGCATCAAGGGCCTATAAAGCATCCTGTTACAAATATAAATAGATTATTAAGTTAAAAAATAGAGATTAAAATTTTAAATCTACAAAGTAAAACTTACAATCTGCTGCTGAGTCAGTTCATTAACCGCACTTCCATCTTTCATCTTTCTACACGAGAAAAATAGTTTTGCTCGAGGCACACATCCTTATATATTCAATTTATGCCTCTATAATGAAATTAAATGTAGGAAACCATAATTAAAATAGTATACCAATAATTAATTTCATAACTAAAATTATATAACAACTTTAGTAATCGAATAAATTATGGAGGAAGAAATAGAAAGTGCAAGTCGTAAAGAAAGATTATAAACTGTCATACCTGCTACCTCTCATGATCTGGCATCGTATTACGTCCCAATGTGTGGACGTATTTCTTAGCATCAATGTTTTTTTTAATTTCTTCCAGATGAATCCTAAATAAAATTTAATAATAATTATTAACTAAAAACATGGAAATTTTCATTTAAATACCTCTAATGTGATTAATACCTTAAATTGGCTAGTCGTCCAATGAGTAATTATCTGTCAATACTATTCTAATGGAAAATCATCCATGACATGGATTTACTCTAATTCTATGCCCACTCTAGCATGCCAGCCAATGTAAAACTCATGCTTATAATCTCTCTAAATCTTGCCTAAATCCTTTAGACATGCTGGCCATGCACCCTCGCCATCAGGGAAATTAAACCGTAGCTAACACCAAAATATTAATTCATATAAATACAAAAATTAATATATTGCATTAAATACAATAGAATTTTTTACCCATATCTATGCCCAGGATTTATCCTTGACTTCATTTGGCAGCTTTCTCTATGAGAGCGGGCTAACAAGAATGATGTCAGAGTATTTGGAAAGCGTCACCAAAAAAATCTGACATTGCTGCCCTGATTTTTCAATCATCTGACTATCTTCATTGTAGTACACCATCAACTGCGTGCGGTGGTTCCACACCACACGCATGCATGTACGCCCCCGCCCTCACCTTCTATTAGTATATGTATCTATTATTAAAGACAAAAAAACATTTTATCAATACATGTTATAATGAAAATAAATAATTGTGTAAAAATTTGTTAGGGTTGTATAAGTATACCCACGGTAGTCTGATCAATGGGCGCTGCTGGATCCATAGAAACTGAAGGAACACCCTGTACAGATGGAGTGGGTCCCAATGTATGCTCTGTTGGGATAGAATCTGGTGGATCAGGAGTCAAAGAAGATGGAATATGAAATCCTAGAGAGAAGGAAGCTAAAGTAAAAGAAGATGATAAGGATGGCTGGCCGAATGCTGGATGGGGAGTGGGAATCATCATCGGATATGGTAAAAATGGGTGAGGAGGATCAGATGTAAAGGGTGGTGAAAAAATGGGAGGCCTAGATATCCTGTGTGTCTTTAACGACACACCAGAATCAACATGTGGGATGGATGGTATGTCAGTGGGAGGGGCAGGGTCTAATTGGGCACGTCGACCAGATCGTCTAGCTCTCGTACCACCCCCCTCGTACAAACACCCTGAGTACTGGGACCGCTACTAGGCTGCTCATCAAATAACTGTCTCCTAATAGATGTATCCTGAAAAAATGTTTAAAAAAATTAATCACATGACCTTATATATTATTTAAATATATATATTTGAAATAAAATACTCACTGCAGGCACTAGTGGTGGAATGCCTGGCTCAGTCATGCGAAGATTGTTGTCCATAATCTGTTTTCGTCGCCTCTCTTCAATTGGTTTCATTTCCTGAATTTGAAAACAAATATGAAAGTAAATAAAAAAGGATAACTAATGTGTAACCCAAAAAACAAAATAAATGAGAGGGAATAGGGGGATTCATGGATAATTTAACTAACCATTGTTTTAGGTGAGCTTGAACAAATATATAATGAAGTTCATAAATCGTACGACATGTAATAAAGAAATTTAATTTTTAGTAGGATGGTTATTTACTAAGTGTCCTCAGTCTATTAAAATCATGGAACATTGATTCTACTAGATTCATAAGTGGTAAAGCAATTGTCAAAATTAAGGAAAAATTTAATTTCTTTATCCTGGGTAGATGATGCAGGTTTCAATACATGTTTTGCAAAAGAATACAAACTATCATGTTCATTACCTGGTAAAATTTTAAAGAGAGGTATTAGAGTCATATAAATTTTATACAAATCACAGTTGAAGCATTGAAATGTTCACCAAGTTAGAAATGTTGGTTTCGTAGGTTTGAATACAGTTCAATTCCAAATTAGAAAATGAAATTCAAATAAAATTGCTACCAATAAACATTGAAAATTCACATAATATTCAATTCAGATACAAAATATTTGTAATCAATATTAATTCAATTTGAATAGTACCAACCTTAACAACCCAAGTCAAGGTAGACCAAAAGAATTGAGAACATGAATGGATGATTTTATATATTTCCCACCACAACTTCAGGTTCACAGTAAACTATGACAATTGATCTATTGGAGTCATAAAAAGTAATAAATGGATCGTTTCCAATGGAAGTAGGGATGGTGTCAATTCCATCATCACCATCATAAAAAATATGTCTTGGAATTACTTCAATAATGACACCAAATTCAGGTCGAAGATGGTCTTTGACATAAAAAATTTGTTTCTATATTGATGCCAATACATATGGTTCATTAGTATCAAGAGTGTGAGTCATATCAATTACTCGAAATCCAAAATCATCAATAAATGTGCCCTACCTTGTCATCGAATCAAACCACTGAAATTTCATCATCGTGAATCGTCCATGAGAATAATAATCCAATATTATTATTTTCTCAATGACTCCATAATAACCTACATTTTCAAAGCACGGTCTACTATCTGATGCACTAGCATAATAGTTTGTTATGGTAGTAAAAATAACACCATCATGTTGTGTTCTCATATTCTTTGTTCGTTTAGTGATAATAAATTTTTACCCATTGATAACAATTGATTTACAGTCACAAACCATGGTATTAGGACCAAAATCCAAAGCTCTTATTTCCTCAGAGACAGAGTCAGCAGGCAAACTCAATACCTGAAATATAAATCAATATTAAACTTAATTAATTATTTTTTAATTATTTTAAATAGTAATATTATTACCTTCAATTTTAACCAAGAAGAAAACTCTTTTCTATGTAAAGTCTCCCTCCTTCTCAAAGATAAAGAACGATGCTTTCTATTTATCATCGCTTTATGTTCCCTGTAGATAAAAATAGGAATAGCTTAATATATATATATATAAGATATAAATATACAATTTACTTACAAGATGTAGTCATTGAACAATTCACAGTTGAATAAAATTGTGCGATGTGCCATCTCCTGCTCTTCAAGGCTTAATGTCGTCAATGTATATGATCCAAGAATTCCTCCTGTTTGAGGAAATGATGGAAAACTGGGTTCAATTTTCTCATATTGTTCTTCTTCATTTCTCATTGGTCTATTCATTCTTATAGTAAGATCAGACAAATATAGAGAGCATAAATCCATACATTCTTGAGCCGAGTAACCGTTCATGATAGAACCTTTGGGATGATTCCTATTACAGGCATAAGACTTTAATGTGTACATATTTTTTTTTTCAGTTGGATACATCCAATGAAAAGAAATAGGTCCTCCGAGAAGTATTTCAGTTGGAATATGGACAGTCAGATGCAGCATGCATGTGAAAAATGATGGAGGAAATATTTTCTCTAACTCACACAAAAATTAATGGGGAATCTGCCAACATTTTTTTTCAAGAAAGACTTGAAAAAATTCTTAGCACAACGATCTCTAAACAAATGGAACAACTGAATAACAGCCACCCTTACATTATTGGAAAAAAGATGGCGAATTTCTATTGGAATAAACTCATGTAGAAGGATGTGATAATCACGAGTATTCAAATATTTTAGCTTCAACTCTCTTCCGTTGACCCATTTAGATATGTTTCTTGAATAACTATCAGGAACTTTAATAGTCTCTAGTACTTCTAGAAATTTCTTTTTTTCTGTAGGTGTCATCATATAAGAAGCACATGGAACTTGCCATTTATTTTCACTGATATGCACATGATGAAATTCTGGTCTGATGCCCCAATCCACCAAGTCATGACGAGACCATAAATCATCTTTTGTATTTCCCTTAACATTTAGAAGAATCTAAAGCAACATTTCACATATATATTTTTTAATATGAATTATGTCTAAGCAATGACATAACAAATTGGTTGACCAATAAGGCAAATCAAAGAAGATACTTCTCTCTTTCTAATTGTAATAGGTTTCAGTGGAAACATTCTTTCTCTTTCCAGATTTCATTTGACCCTTTCTGAATGAAAAAATAAAATCTTTCAATTCATTAATCACATCATTTATAGACATACGCCGAGGTGGATCATCGGTTTCCATGGTATTGTCAAATATTTGACGATTATTTCTATATGGATGGTCCATTAGCAAGAATTGTTGATGCCCTATAAAACTGAAACTACAATGATGTTTCAGTCTTCTAGATCATGTATTCTTCATACAAACATGACATGATGGTTTTCCCTTCGTGCTCCATCCAGACATCATTGCATAAGTAGGAAAATCATTGATCTTCCACATAAGCGCAACACGCATCTAAAATATGTCTTTCGAACATGCATCGTATGTGTGAACACCCACATCCCAAAGAAGTTTCAAATATTTTATCAAAGGTTGCATGTATACGTCTATATAATTTCCGGGATCAGAAGGGCTAGATATGAGTATACTCATAAAACTGAAAGGTTTTTTCATACAAAACCATGGGGGAAGATTATAATGTGTATAAAAACTAGCCATGTGCTGTGTGACGTAAGAATCTTCCCAAATGGATTAAAACCGTCACATGAAAGACCCAACCTCACATTACGCATGTCAGCTACAAAATCAGGATATTGAGCATCAAATCTCTACCATGAAAATCCATATGCAGGGTGAACTAACTCATCATTAGTCTTCTTTCTCTCGGTATCATTCTATCTCATTTTTATTCATATTTCACCAGACATAAAAATATTTTGGTGTCTGGGGATTAATGGAAAGTTCCACATTACTTTCTGTGGAACACGGGATGGTGTTCCATCAGTTTTTGGATTCCAGTGGGATTTGACACATTTTATACAATCATTTCATTCAGCAGTTTCCTCCCAGAATAAACTGTAATCTTTTGAGCAAACATGGATGTTGTTCCTTGAAAATCCAATTTCCTCAACTAACTTCCATGCCATATAGTGGTTTGTGGGAATATCTGCATCATCTAGAAGTAAGTCCTTCAAGAATGTAAGAATGTAATCGATGGAAGTATTAGAAATCCCGTACATAGTTTTTCTATGAAACAATCAGATTAAAAATTCCAACTTTTTCATTTTACTGCATTGTCGATATACTAGAGTTGTGGAAGCATCATTCAATTTTTTCACCCTGACAAAATCATCATTTTCATTATATGCATCATGTCTTCTCATATCGAAATCTTCTTGGGTTGGAATCATTTCTTTTCCATGATGACGAATAAATGGAAACCA